>PVJO010014567.1:0-47825 GCA_004026905.1 Hystrix cristata | reverse complement strand
GGTTCCTCAGGTCAGACATTATGTTCCCCATTAGGCATTTCATTCCTGTCCCCACAGTGGATTCAAGGCTTAGGAATTCCACCCATGGAATCTGCTCCTCAATGATTTTCTCCTGAACTTCAGCAACAACCTCTCTTTCCAAGCCTTCTCAAGCCCATCCCATTTACAAACGCACACACGGGCCTACCCACACCCACACCCGCGGCCATGCCAATGCTCTTGACTGGGCCTTGATTTCTGGGCATTTACCTCTCAGATGATGCTGGAATTGATACCACCAAGTGACTTAGTTTCTTGAGCTCCAGCTGCCTTCAAATAGCGTCTCCTTCTGGGAGGCTGGGACTTGGTGGGTCATGTGGTAGCCTCAAAGACTGGCCCGCCCATTCCCAGAACAGAGGTGAAAGCTGTAAAGTCTTTCAGGCCACGTGCAGCCAAAATGTGTTTTAAGCCATTTATTTTCCTTCTTTCTTTCTTCTTCTTTTTTCAAGACAGGGTCTCGCTATGTAGTTCAGACTGAGCTTGAACTTGTAGCCATCCTCCTGTCTCAGCCTCCGAATTTCTGGGATTACAGGTGTGCACTACTGTGCCCAGTTCAGGTCATCTTGACGCTTTTGCCGTAGCTTAGCTGCTGACCAGGTAGATTCTCATCAACAGCCCTGTGTGTGAGCACTACTCAGGTCCTCCCCTGCACCCACTTCCATGGCGGGCAAGGACTGTGTGCTCTGACAGCCTGTGGACTCATCTGCACAGTCAATGGGGCCTTTACCTAGCAAGCATTGCTGCTCTCTTCTCCTAAGGGTGGCATTTGGGAATAGGGAGGCACATTTAGTGCCATTCGATAATCCCGTCCATGAACTATTCATTTATAGAAGTCCATTCGCTACAAAGTGCCAGAGATCACGCAGACCTCCTGGGAGTGATGAGTGTTATATCCTGGTTCTGCCCTTGGGGTCCCCACAGTCCCCCTGGGAGAAGGTTGAATGGACAGCTTCCATTTCTCATAACTGGCCAGTGCTTCTTTCTATCTTCTTCCTCTTCATCCTCCTCCTCTCTCTTCTCCTACAAATTTCTGATCCCAGGAAAGATAGGCTGTTCTTGACAGTTCCATAAAACCTCTGCTTCACCCTTAGCCTCAGGCCTCAGCTGTTTGGAGATAGGCCAGGTAATGCTCCCTAGAGCCATGGTTTTTTTTTCACTCTTCAGGTTTCAAGGACACAGTGACTCAGATTCAATTTATAAAATAAGTATCTCTTTTCCTGCTCTCCAACCTGTGGTAAGAAATCACTACCTCCGTGGTCCGAAGAAAACATCCCCGACGCTAGTTGCTGCAGTGCTTCTGAACAGTATCTGTGCCTCACTCGCTAGCCCTTCATGGGTGTGCAGCTCCGAGCCTGCTTCGAATGCAGGCATTGGTGCAATGGTCACTTCTAGGGTGAGATCAAGGAAGGTCAACGCAGCTCCCAGTCTTCTGTGCCCTTACTGTGGCTGCTGAGGGTGGAAGCATTCTGGGTTGCTTTATCTGGGATGGAAGAACAGCTGTCTTATTAGAAAGTCTAGCTGCTCTCAGTGGACCTAGCTTGAGCGATAAAAAAAAAACTTCCGTTATTCATCCACTTATAATTAAGATGAGTAATTATTGCAACGTTGCCTAGCAATTAAGGTGGATTTACTCTTTTTCTTGTTCATTTGTTTTGTTTTATTTTTGGGACAGGGTCTCACTATGCAGCTCAGGCTGGCCTTGAATTTACTATGTAGCCCAGACTGGCCTCGAACTTGCAGTGATCCTCCAAGGCACATTTACTGGTGAAACTGTACTTTGCTTCAATTGCTAGATCCGTGATATGTGTTGAACCGTGTTCTCCTTCCTCCTTCTAGTTCAATGTTTAAGCTTCAGAATGTGACCTTATTTGGAAATAGGGTCATTGCAGATGTAATTAAGTTAAGAGGAAGTCATTACGTTGGACCCTAAACTCCAATGATTGGTGTCTTTAAAAATGGGGACCCTGGCACACAGAGATAACACCATATAGGGGTGAAAGTGTAGATCCTGGCAATGCTTCCCCCAAGCCACGGTGCCCAAGAGGGTCAAAAACCACCAGGTGGCAGGAGAGAGGCGTGGAGCAGATTCTCCATCTCAGCCCTTGAAAACCAACCTTGAAAGTCTCTTTGATCTGAGTCCAGAATTCTGTTAAGTGGAGGGACCTTTACTTGTAGTACAAAGCCATAGCATGCAATATGGTCTCCATATCTCTATGGGCCCGTGCTGTCCTCTGAATCCAGGGTCCACTCCTGCACCAGCTGGTTTTAATCCCACGTTAGGGTTCAGAGGTCTCACCCACTGCCTTTCGTCGGATACTTCAACTCGTGGTGTGCTGGTTCCTCCAAAAGGCAGAACCGTCTCCCTCTCTATATGTCCCAGTGACTCCAGTATCAGGTCCAGACTTTGGCAGAAGAATTATTCCAACCTTCAAGGCTTCTGGTGCCATCAGACAGTGCCCCTATTATTCAATCAGTGAAGATTAAAGTAAAATTGAGCTGGACATACAAAGAGTGATGATGCCGCCCCTCTACCCAAAGTGTGCACCTGCCTCCACCATCCACTTCCTGCCCCAGAGTGGCACATCTGCTACAGTCAGTGAGCTGACATTAGCACGCCATCATCAAAGAAGGCCCACAGTTTACGGTAGAGTTCAGTTTGTGTGCTATGCATTCTACGAGCTTGACATGCATGTAACGGCCTAGTCTACCCTTATAAGCAAAGTAGTTTCACCTCTGCGCTCCGATTCATGCCTGCTTCTCCTGAAGCCCAGGTACAGTGATCTTTCACTCTCTCCGTAGTTTTGCCTTTTCACAATGTCATGTTATTGGAATTATGGTGTCTGTAGCCTTTACACATTGGCCTCTGACACTTAACTAATGAGAGTCCCACATGCCTTCTGGTGACTTGATAGCTCATTTTTTAAATCTCTGAATAATATTCCATTGTTTTGATGTACCACCGTTTATTTATCCATTTACCTATTGAAGGACATGGTGGTTACCTCTAAGTGTTGGCCCTTATGAATAAAGCTGCAATATGTATTCGTGTGCACATTTTTGTGTGAATATTCATTTTCAACTCCTTTGAGTCAATATCAAGGAGCACAATTTCAAGAGTTCAGTGTGGCACTTTGTGAAAAATTGCAAAAGAATCTTTCTGTCCCACCAGCTGCACCATCTTGCATTCCCACCAGCGGTAATTGAGCGTTCGTCTTGCTCCACATTCTCGCCAGCATTTGGTGTTGGCGTTTCAGACTTCAGCCATTGGAACACGGCGTTGCCTAGTTTTAGTTTGCAATTCTTTGATGCCAAACATCTTTTAAGGTATTTGTCACCTTAATAACTCCTTTGGTGAGATATCTCATCAGCCATTTTTTTTTCAGTTTTTAAACTGGACTTTTTATTGCGAACTTTAAAACCCTTTGTATATTTTGGAAGGCATTCCTGTATGCGATGTGTCTTTTGCAGAAACTGCCTTCTTCCCCCTCTCATTTCCTCTCTCCCACACCATGCCATTTATTTCCATCTTAGCAGTTATTCCGGCCTTCAGTACTTTATTTGTTTGGATGTTTTTACTGTTTGGTTAACTGGAGAAAGGGTGAAAATTAGAGATTTGTAGCTTCTTGTGTAGGTAAAACATTTATAGTTTCCTGTTTTCTCTGCTCCCCTTTTTGCTTTCTCCCTGAGTGATAAGGTATTGGTGTGAGTTATTTGGAATCAGGTGCCGAGAAGGTTTGACGAACAAGAGTTATATGGGAGGGACAAGCCTGGAAGGTACTAGGGAGAGAGAGAGACAGAGAGAGTAGAGAGCGAGAATGTTCAAATCACAAAGTAGTGATACATCTGAAAGGGCTGTGGGAAGCAGGAGAATTGGGGAGGAGCTAATCAGATGCGGAGCCCCTGAATGAACAAGTCTCTGGAGGAGGCCTGTGTCTGTCAGATTTCGGACGCTGTAATTAAAAACCTGAGAAAAACAACTTGGGTGGAAAATTTATTTTGGTTCCTAGTTTCATAGCATTCAGTCCATAGTAATCTGGCTCTATTGCTTTTAGGCCTGTAGCAATATAGAAACATGTGGAGGAAAGATGCTCTCATGGAAACCATGAAAGGGAAGGAAGAGGGAGAGAAAGGGAGGAAGAGAGAGAGAGAGAGAGAGAGGGAGAGGGAGAGAGAGAGATCGTGAGGGCACTATACTCATTGGTGGATTAATTCATTGAAGGGTTCGTAGCTGAATGTACTGATAGGAACTGGGCCTTGTTGGAGGTTGGTTACTGGGAGTATGACCTGAAAATGTATATTTCTGTCTTTACTTCTCCCTTCTCTCTCTACTTCCTGGCATCCATGGGTTGAACAGTTTTCCCTTGCCATTCTCTTCTACCTTTCCATTTCTACCTTGGAGCCAGACAACCATGGACCAAAGTCTCTGAAATCATGAGCCATAACAAATCTTTCTTCCTTTAATGTTTAAGTGTCAAATATTTTGTCCCATTCATGAGAACAGTGACTAAGAAAATTGGTACCAGGAGTGGAGCCATTGCTGTGACTATATCTGACCACCTAGTTCAGAAGCCTTAGGAACTGGTTTGTGGGAGTTTAGAAAATTTTGGAGATGTTAGCTAGAGAATTCTTAGAATACTATAAGCAGAGATTGATAGGCAATTCTGGTGGGAGCGCAGAAGATCAGAATTCCAATAGATATGTGTATTATAAAGGCCAGACCCATGAGGTTTAAAATGGGAATGAGAATACTAGTGGGAACTGGACTAGAGGACATTTGTGTTATGTTTTGCCAAAGAAGTTGTTTTAATTTTGCCCATATCATAAGACCTTATGTGAGGCTGAATTTAATGATGGCAGATTAATTGATCTGCAAAATAAAGTTTCAAGGCACCCCAATGTTCAATTTGTGTCACAGATACTACTGGCTGCTAACTAATTAATTAGTTAATTAACTTTTGGGATTTTTTTGGGGGGGTGCTGGGGATCGAACTCAGGGCCTTGCGCTTGCTAGGCCAGCACTCTAACCCCTGAGCTGAATCCCCAACCCCAACTTTTTGGTTTTTTGAGGCAGGGTCTCACTATGTAGTTCAGGCTGGCCTTGAGCTCACTATGTAGCCTAGGCTGACCTCGAACTTGCAGTGATCTTCCTGCCTCGGCCTCAAAAGTGCTGGGATTACAGGTATGCACTACCATGCCCAGCCTTACTGGCTGCTTTTGGCCTAAGCTACTGTGAGCATCAAGAGTAAAAAGCAGAGCCAAGAGTGGTGAAATATTGGAAGTTTGGCCAGAAATGCATATGAACTTGGGGCCATGGAGAATGTGATTGCCAAAAAGATTAGCACCACTACAAAGAAGCCAAGTACTTTGCACCAGAACAATAGAAATGATGCCTTGTGGGCAGCTCGGAAATTGGCTAGACTCCACCCTTTGCAAGCTCAAAGGTGTAAAAAGAGTAAATTCATTTGAAAAATTTTGCTTTGCAAGGAGAACCCCAGGGTACCCAGGTTGCCCAAGGGAACCTATGGAAAATGTCCTAAGTTTAGCCATCTGGGCACTCAGAGGCTGCTGCAGCCATGGTCCAAGGGGGCTTGGCTACCGCTTGAGCTGGCATCGGACCTTGGCATTATCCAAACAGTGGTAGTTTTTTAGGCATGCAGAGTGGAAGAATTGTGGCAGCATGGAGTCTTTCATCCCGATTTCCAAGGAAGGCCTGTGAGAATGGGGTGAATAAAGCTGTGAGACTGAAACTGAAGATTCAGTGAAGACCCCAGCAAGTTGGAGATGCAGGAATGTGGAACATCTGCCAAGGAAAGCTTTAAGCAATGAGCAACCAGTGTAAGAGAGACGCCATGTAGGCAACAACCAGCAAGATCATGGGGGCAGGGCTACCCAAACCCTTTGGAAATTATATCTCACCACAACCGGCCTCTGGAGCTGGAAATGGAACCACAGGATTTAATGTTTCTTTCCACTTCCCTGGTCTTTCTTTAGGAGTGGTTGTGTTTACCCTGTGTCATTGTATGTTGGAAAAGTTTAACTTTTTTTTTTTCCCCAGGGGCTCATTGCTAATAGTTTGATGTGAGTCTCAGAGGAAACTTTGGGGTTGGACTTTTCAACAGTGCTAGATCTGGTAAAAGTTTGTTTACTCTTAGAGATGAACTAAATGAATTTTGCATAATGAGATGGATACAAACTTTTGGGGGCCTAGGGACAGAATATTTGTGGTTCAAATCTAAAATGTTACTCCAAAGTGTCATGTGTTCAGAGATGGGGCTTTCACATGGTGACTGGATTGTGGGGGTACTAGAATCATCACTGGATTAGTTCAGAGCTGAATGTGCTGTTAGGACCTGGCGCCTGGCCGTAAGAGGTGGGTCAGTGGGCTGTGCCCTGAAGTGGTGGATTCTTGTTCCTATCTTCCCTCTCTGCTTTCCACTCGCCCCATGAGTCATGTTGCCCTTCACTTTCTGAGACATGACAGTGATAAAAAGTTTTCCTTTATCTGATGCACTTTGCTGTGCTTCCTCCTCTGTGTCTGCCTTGACTGACATACCTGAACCCAACTTCTTTCCTGGCTGGCCTCACTGTATGACTACTCGCAAGAAAAACCTCAAGACTAACTTAGAAAAAATTGATATTTACAAAACACAGCGTTAGGAAATGAATAAAGCCCAAGAGAGAACTGGCTGAGAAAGACTATGAAGGGACCTTTTTTGCAGGTGGAGATGTTCTGTATCATAACGGGTTGAGGGTTACCTGGGTTTAGCCATTTGTCAAAATTGTTTGACCAAGATTTATAAATATCAGCGTTTGTGTATTTTATGCCTAAGAAAAAAAGTGTATGTGTATTTTATGCCTGGAAAAAAGCTAGCTTTTTTGAAAGACATAGGTTTGGCTGTATTAAACAACTGTTCTGAGAAGACCCTGCTTGGGGCCCCAACAGGCCAAACCAAACCAATTTGGAATCAGTCTGTCTAGACAGTTGGACGGCATTTTGACAGGGGCCACAGTAGTTAATACAAAGGGGCCCAGTCACCCGAATTTGCATAAGTCAAGAATAAAACCAAGGGTAAAAGTACTGAGCTATCCTAAGCATTTAAGACAAACATTTTTAGTGTCAAATCTCACCAGCAGAGTCAGAACTGGGGAGAAAATATGTTTACGGTAACATATTTTCTGACTACAGAATTGAGGGAGAGTCATTGATTAAGCAGAAACTGGAAAATAGGAAAAGCTGGAGTTCTGCTGGTTGAAAATGTATTTAAAAAATTTCAGAATTAAAAATCAAAACATCTTACAAAATTTGTTGAGATGGAGTCTTGCTAAGTTGCCCAGCTGGTCTTACTTCCTGGACTGAAGTGGTCCTTCCTGTCTCAGCCTCCTGAGCACCTGGGACCCAGGAGCCTGCTACTGTGACTGGTTACTCCCACATTTTTTTAGTTTATTTTTTTGGTGCTGGGGATCGAATTCAGGGCCTTGTGCTTGCAAGGCAAGCACTCTAACCACTGAGCTAAATCCCCAGCCCACTTCCACATTTTTATTAAGAGCAGATCAATATTTCACAAAAGCCTTGTTGCTTTAAACGTAGAATTAGACCTTGGTTCTATATAAGTGTATTAATGCTCAATTCTTAGAAAAGCCTATGATTTCCTTCTAATTATAGATAACTTGTTCACGCACATTTTCTTTCATAAGATTTGCCCTTCAGTTACATCTTACAACGTGCTGAGAGCTCTTGACACGTGCTAAATCCTTTAGTTTTGCTCTGTTTCTTTCTTCCCATTCTGGAACAATCAAACCAGGGGGAAAAAAACTCATTCTATTACACATAATTCTTTCTCCTGCACACAAAAGTTATTTTTTTCATTTTAACTTTCCTTTGCAAAAATATTTTCAAAAATTCACTTTCTTTGCATTTCTCTCTACCATTTACTGGTTCCTTTCTATCATGTTTGTATTTCCTCCTTAAAATTACATTTTGAATGAATTCTTAAAATTATTCTAAATTAGACAGAAGTATTCCTTTTCTCAGTAAAATCATATTTTATGTTTTTCTTATAGTTTTCCCTTATAAAAATACATCTTAATTTTCTGGTGTACTTTATATCATGAATTACATACATATATTACAAATATTACTCAGAAATTTAAACTTAATAACCTAAATTTTTAATGAAGGAAAAAGTTTCAATTATTGTGTGTTCATTTGTCGATAAGCCAGACAGAATTCCTATGATTTTACTCTGGAGACACAACTTACAACATAGACTCATGTGTAACTCACATAAGCATATATAGGCACAAATAAAGGTCTTACAGCTTTCACTAAAAAATTTTTGTCACAAGACAAAAAACGTATATAGTTACATAAACACATTGGCTGATAAAGCAGTCATTGAAACCAGTATGTTTCTAACAAAATGGGGCAAGATAAGGTTACCTCTACATGTGACTAAACTTTAAAATTTTCATTTTTCCTGCTCAAAGGTTCTCTGAAGATTGTGGACAAAATTTTCTGGTAAAGGAGTTCCCATAGTAGTTTGGTGTTAAAAAGTCTCTTTTTCCTCCTTCTTTTTCTCAATCTTGAATGAGTATAGCTATTGGGCCTTAGATGTTTACATTTTAGGAAGGACTGACTGGAATAACAAACCTCTAAACAACCTTGAATTTAATAATTAAATGATCTTTTACTTGTTTACCTGGCTGGCCTGCTTGACTAATCAACTAGTGTGGCAAACATTTTTAGAAATGATTCTCAAAAGGTTGTTTGCAGTTTTTCTCTGTTGTTTTTTTTTTTTTTTTCTTGGCCCATTTGACAGAGGAAGCAATTTTTAATGCCAGGCACAGATCTTTTTTTTTTTTTTTTTTTTTTTTTTTTGTGGTGCCGGGGATCGAACTCAAGTGGTGCCAGGGATCGAACTCACAGGCACAGATCTTATGTTGTTGTTCAAGATTTTGAATAAGGCATAAAAGTGGTTTTAAAAAGGCAGAACAGTTTCATTACTCTAAGCAATTAAAGCCACCTAAACCCACATTTTTGTTTCAAAGAAGGATGACTCTTAGGAGTGTAGGTTGCCATGGAGTTTCATAAATTGCAAAACTACTATTTAAAAAGTTTTATCTTTGTATATTATCTTCCTTTTATATAATATCTATTACACCTCTTTGTCCTTATTTACAGTTATGGCTTCTCATATCAGAGAAACAATTCGATGTGTACTCATGAGTGCCTTATTTATTTCACTTAAAAGTATGTTCTCAAGGAACACCTATTTACATACGAATGACTCTAGTTTATCCTTTTTATGGCTGTGTAGTACTCCATTGTGTAGAAAAACCACATTTTCTTTAGCCATTCATTGGTTGTTGGGCATTTAGGTTGTTTCCAACACTTAGCTATTACAAATTGTGTTGCTGTGAACATGGTGGTGCATACGTCCCTGTGGTATGACGATTTTAATTCTTCTGGGAAGATCCCCAGTAGGGGAATAGCTGGGTCAAATGGAACCTCCAGTTGTAGTTTTTTGAGGTACTAGAAAGAAAGAAAAGAAAAAGCAGAAAACCAACAAAGGAAAGAAAACGGAAAGGGAAAATATGGAAAATTATGAATAAACCTGCTGTAAATAGGGAAGGAGGCAATAGAGGGGAGGGATGGGGAAGAGGGGGGAGAACCAAGATGCATCATGTATAGGTACAAAATAAATGTGATGAATGTGACCATTGTATGTAAAATGTACCAATACATATTCTTGGTTTAAAATTAAAAAAAAAGTTTTATCTTTTCCTCTATTCTCTGAAATGCTATAAGAAAACCTTTTAAGTGGGCTATTCCCTGTTTTCATTGCAATTTGTCTTTATCATAAGTGAAAATGTCAGCAGAGCCGAAATAGGCAGAGAAATACGAAAACTAAGAGAGCTCAAAAGCCTTTTGTGTTAACTCCATCATTGCAGTTTAAGAATCACCCTTTCCCGCCAATTTAAAAAAAAAGGAAGAAGCCGCCTGAAGATGGACCTTGCTCTTATTGCCTGAAGTACCTGAAGCAGAAACTTCTTGGCACACTTTAGAAATCTTCTGCTTTTCGAAGTCCCATTTTCTTTCTTATCAATCTCTCAAGGATAAAAGAAAAATCCTCTAAGGTCCATCAGGTAATTTAAGGGTCTGGGCATGGTGCCTTCCTTTGACAAGGGTGTTGGCCCAGAATTTTAGTTTATCTGGTACAGTCCTTTGTGCGGGGCCACGGTTCTGGCAGAGTCTTCTGCGAGTGCTCCTTGTATCAGGCGCACACACACACACACACACACACACACACACACACACACACACACACACCAGAGCACCTCCTTTGCACTCCTCTGCTTCATTAAGAGGCCAGTAGGAGCTGCTGTGGCCTGGGAAGGGGAGAGGGAAGACCCGTCAGACCCAGCGCTTTACCTTTGAGGCCCCTTCAATTTCAAACAAGCCCAAGCAGGAAGCACAAATGTTATCTCTATTTGGATGAGAAAACCAAGGCTTAGGGGGTGCTGGCCCCAGAAAGCCTGAGTCCAGAGCCTGGACTTTGAACTTGTTCACTGTGCACCCGTTTGTGGTATAGTGTGCTTTCACACTAAAAGTGAACGCAAGTGAACACAAGCATGCAAGTAAACACATAGTTTACAGATGAGTTGCTTTATTTGGGAGACCCCACCCACGGGTGTAGCTGCTGCTGTGAGCCCGAAGGTGGACAGAGAGGGGAACAGTGGATGGAGGCGGGAGATCTTGGTTGGGGGGAGAGAAAAGGAGTGGGGTAGGAGACTCAGTGTTGGGTGGCGAGGGGTCCCAGAAGTTGGGCATCTCAGCAACTGGGGGTGCTTCCACTGCACAACACATTGGGATAGAACTGGTACTTTTTGTTATAGCTTTTCAGGTTTTGTGCAAAACAGGTGGCAGCAACTTTATCACATTCACACAGCCTCTTCTTACAGGAGCTCTGGTTTGCTGAAATTAGACCAAAGCAATCACTCAGATCAGATGTTTTTATTAGTCTGTGACCTCTTGCGAGGGAGAAACTACAGCCCTGTAGCCCTGATACTCCTCATCTAACACCAGGTCCTGCTCTGGATAGTGCTGACCCACGAGAGGCAGAATTCCTGCCTTCCAGAAGCTGGTTCCTGGCCAACAGGGGCACACAGTACCAAGCACCTGGCCTCTGCCTCGCGCTTCATGGGAACACCTCTCTGCAGACCTCGGGGTGCAGAGGAGCCCTGTGTGACTTCTGCAAGGTGGCTTCCTCTGGCTAACCGGCCCTTATTATACTTAAAAGTTCAGAGTGAGCGCTCTGAGCTGCAAACTGCTCCGGTCACTCTCTTGCTAAATTACTCCCTGCTTCTCTAGGACAAAACCTACAGACCCTGGTCTGGCAGGTCTGGCTTGAGCCAGCCCCTCCCTTGCCTCACCCTCCCTCCTCTCCTCACACTCCCCCTAGCAGCACAGTGTGGTCTGTGGTCCCCTCGGGTCCTCCCCCGGGAATGCCCTGACCCTTCTGTTCCCTGCCTCTCTGCACAGCCCCTGGGACTCAGCGTAGATGTCACCACTCTGAGGTGCTTCCTTGAGCCTAAGGGGTGCTGAGGGTCTGTCTTTGGTTTCTTCCTCCCGAGGCCTTCCCCACCGGGTGCTCTCAGTCCTTGCTTCCCAGTCGATCCTGAACTTCTTGAGGCAGGGACAGCCTTTCTTTGTGGGTGTATCTCTGGTGTCCAGTGCAGTGCCCCGCACAGTGGGCACGCAGTATATGCCCGAAGGAAACACGATGGCCTCACAGGGCTCTTACCGTTGCAGGTGATCGAGCTCCCACTTATGGTAAAATCGTAGTTTAGAAGTTTTGTGCCACAGCCATCTCTTATCAGACGCTTGTAGCAGCAGTCATGCCTGGCACAGCACCTGGTAGGAGGACATTCTGTTGGAGCTGCCTTTCCACAGTTCCAGGGCCCCCGGTGTCCCATCGTCCACTCTCCCCTTACACGGGACACAGACTCAGTGACTCAGAGCAGTTTACAACATGCCGGATGCTTTTCTAGTTAGTACTTCCTGGCACCTTCGAGCCACTGGGAATTGGCTCTATCCTTGCCGTTTTGAGCCCTGTCAGCATCAGAAATAAACAGAGGGCAGGGAAAGCCGGGGTGGCCTTACCGATCTGTTGCATCCTTGGGGGCTCCTCTGCCGCCCAGGCCACAGTGACATCCGTAGGCGGAATAACTTGAAAGTGCGAACTTTCCTGTCTTGCTCTTGATCATCTTTGAGAATTGTATCAAATTGCCATAGACTTGAGGCAGCCCTGGAAGGAATGGCCTGGTGGTGTGGTGTGGGGCCCTCCTCTCTGCTACTATCCCTCCCCACAAGTGTCTCTTCTGCACCTCCCAGTGAGAGAAGACTGGTCCAAGGAGAAGGAAAAGAGGGGTCAGGACGCTTCCCTCCCTGTGCTTGGAGATAAGGGCCGGCTCTTACCAGAGACCAAGATCAACACCAGCAGCAGGAGCAGCTTCATGCTGAGAGCTCTGTGAAGGACAGGTACACACTCATTGGCCTGAACTTCTCGCTCACTTGGTCCCATCTTCTGTCCTGGCGCCTCCTCTACTGCCCAACTCCACAACCCTGGGACACACATATGTGCCCTTCCATCCAGGTCACAGTCAGAGTGAACACCTCTGTCATACACTAAGGCACACAGAATGACCTTCAACAATACTCGCACAATGCCACCTCCTGCTCCTTCCCAGTTCTGTGGAGTGGTGTCGCAGATGTGCGGGCCTCAGACCTTTGGAGACCTCACATGATACAGCAATGAGCCCTCCCTTGCTCCTCATCAGATTGAGCATTCTTGGGAAGGAGGAAGGAGGTTCATTCCAAAATGCTGGTCAGAAGTCAGAGGTCAGAGGTCAGAGCTTTTGCCCTCCTATTAGGCATTTCTTACACATCCCCATACTGGCCTCGGATTCCATGCACAGAGTCTAATCTCCAATATGTCTATCTTGAATTAAAGCAACAACCTCTCTTTGCAAGTTTTTCCCATCGCATGCCATGTACAAACACTCGTACACACACAAACGCACTTGGACATGGATGCTGTGCGTACACAGACTTGAACTCCCCACTCCTTCACACATCCTTATGTTCAGTTCCTTCACAAACTCACACAGCACACTTGCACACTCATCTTCTTTTGTACATGCCAATTGTGAGCAGCTACACTGGTGCACACATTGGATGCATACGCACACACACACACATGCCAACAAACACAAATGCAAACACATAACACAGTTGCTCCCAAAGGCAGCAAATGAGCAGGAATTCTAATGCTCTCGCCTGGGCATTAGACTAGGTATTTACCTCTCTGAGGATGTTGGAGTTGATGCTGCCAACTGACTGTCTTATTTTTCCTGAACTCTAGCTTCTCTTAAATAGCTGCCTCTTCTGGGAAGTGGGGTTGATGGTCATGTGGTGAGGCACAGGTGTGGTCAATTGTTGTACTTCCAGATCGGCCCGCCCATTCTCATGGGTAGTCACCTTTCTTCCCAGATCAGTTGGTGGCATGGAGCTGAGCCTTGGAAAATCTTTAAAAAAAATTTTTTTTTAAATTAGTTACATGTTTGCGAAGCCCTGGTAAATCTTTCATGCGATGGGCTACTGCCAGAATATGTTTCAGGTCTTTTGGGAGACTTTCCTACAGCTTAGCTCCTGACCAGGTAAATTCTCATAACCAGATCTGTGCTTGACCACCAGTCAGTCACCTCCCTGAAACTACCTCCATGGTGGACAAGGGCTGTGTGCGCCGACGGGCTGCAGACCGGTCTGCACTGCAAATGGGCTGTTTACTGAGCAAGGATTGCTCCTTTCTTCTGCTACACGTAGCATTTGAGGAGAGGGAAGAGCAGTTAGTGCTATTCATTCATTGGATTCATCAATCATTTAGTCACAGGAAGTACAACTTGGGGCCCCCATAGCTCATCAAGGAAAGGGTTGAATGGGCAGACTCCATTTCTCCATAAGTGGGGCCAGTGCTTCCATCTCTTCCTCCTCCTCCTCCTCTCCTTCTTCTTCTCCTCTTTTCCTCCTCTTCCTCTCTCATTCCTTACAATTTTCTAACCCTAGGGAAAGACAGAGGCTGTCCTTGCCTTTCCCACCAGTCCTCCATTTCCGCCTTAGTCCCAGGTCTCTCCTGTTTGGAGACAAGCAAGATAATGCTCCTTTTTAATTCTGGCTTTAGGGACAGAGTCTCTCACATTCAGCTCATAAAATAAGTATCTTTGTTCTTGCTCTCCAACCTGCGGTGAGAATTTAGCTTCCATGGGTTCAAGTAAACATCACAATGCTTGTGAACACTGTCTATGCCCCGCTCTCTAGCCCCTCACAGATGTGCAGCCCTCAGTTTGCTCCATACATGGGCATCAGTGGGAAGGGTCACTCCAAGCTGGCACCAGAGAAAATCAGGGGTAACTCCCGATCTTTAGGGCTCCCGTGGTGGATTTTGAAGGTTGGGGCAGTCTGTGTGTGAGGACAGCTGTCCTGAACATTTGCTGCCCTTAGTGTAGAAAATGTAAAAAATAAACTTCTGTCGTATTGGCCCGCTGATAGTTGAGCCTGATAATTATGTCAGCATCGCCTAGTTTGTCCTAAGAGCCATGAGGGTAAATTTCCTCTGGAAATGGCAGTATGCGTCATGTGTTAGACCCATATTATCGGTTTAAGTGTGTTTCCACTCCTTTTTTTTACTTCCTATGTTTAAATTGCAGAATATGACTTTGCTTGGAAATAGGGTCATTGCAGATGTAATCACATTAAGATGAATTCATTAGGTTGGGCCTCAAATCTACACGACTCTGTCATTACAAAAAGGAAGCACTTGGCCTCAGGAACGCCTACAGAGGGAGACACTATGTGAAGACAGAGAGAGAAAGAGCAGGGAGAGGCTCGTGCAAGCCAAGGTGCCCAAGATTGTAGGAAACAACCAGCTGGTGGGAGACAGGCATGGGGCAGATTCTCCAGCTCAGCCCTCAGAAAGAACCAACCAGCTTTGATCTCGGAGTCCAGAACTGCAGGACAATAAACTTATTCTTTAAGCCACGCAGTTGAGGGACCTTTGCTCCCAGTTAAAAATCATAGCAAACAATAGTTCCCAAAGATTTCTGGGAGTTTCCACACTCCTCTGCATCCAGGATCCACTCCCGCAGCAGCTGGCTTTAATCCTACGTCAGGCTCAGAAGTCTCATGCCCCGCAGCAGACCGCGGCCTTTTGTTCAACACGTCAGCTTGTGGAGGCCTGATTACTACCATAGGCAGAAACAAGTCCCCCTCCACGTAGCCCTGTAGCCCGAGCACCAGGTCCAGGCATTGGGGGAAGAAATACTCCAATATTCAAGGATTCTCGTGACATCAGACAGTGCCTCTATTATTTAGAATGGTAAAGTTCAAAATAAAATTGAGCTGGAAGTACAAAGAGTTCCCGTACGGCCCCTCCGCCCAAAACACACAACCCCTTCTCCATCTGTCTCCTGCAGCGCTGTGGCAATCTGCTACGATCAATGAACCGACACTGACACATCACGACTAAAAAAAAGCCCCTAGTTTACATTAGGGCTCACTCTGAATGTTATAGGGCTTATGGAAACACTTTAATGACATAGACACTCTCACAGTACAATACAGAGTAATTCGCTGCTATAAAAGCCCACTGTGTTCCTGTTTGTCCCTCCCTTTTGCCAAGCTGTCGGTAAAAAGTGACCTTTTTAATGGCTCCATCATTTTGCCTTTTCCAGATGTCACGTAGTTGGAAGCTTAGTCAGGAGCCTTTTCACATTGGCTTTCTAACATTTAGTAATGTGCCCTTAATAGTTCTCCATGTCTTTGGGTGACTTGATACCTCCTTTTTAAAATCACCGAATAACATCCCATTGTCTGAATATTCCAAGTTTATTTTTCCCACCTCCCTTTGAACATGTTGGTTACTTTGAACTGTTGGTAGTTATGAATAAAGCTGGAATACACATCTGTATGCACTTTTTTGTGCGGGCATGTGTTTTTTGACTCCATCCAGTAAATATCAAGGAGCACATTTGGTGGTTATGTCAAGCTCAATGTTGAGCTTTGAAAGAAGTTTCAAAGTGTCTCCCCAAATGGATATACCATTTTACATCCCTATCAACAATGATCGAGAGCTAGTTTTTCTCTCCATTCTCACCAGCATTTGGTGTCTATATTCTGGACATCGGCCATTCTAACACATGTGTGGAGGGAAGTCGCAGACTCATTTTTCAATTTTCTAATGATGTATGATGTTGGCTGTGTTTTCATGTGTTTGCCATCTTTATATCTCCTTTGGTGAAATAACTGTTCAGATATTTTGCCAGCTTTCTAGTTGGACATCTTAATTGTGGAGTTTGGAGAACTCTCTGTATATTTTGGATAATATTCCTTTATCAGATATGTCTTTCTCAAAAGGTAACTTCTTCCATTACCCTTTCCTCTTTCCCACATTGTCATGTTTATTTCCTTCTTCGCAGTTATTACAATCTTCAGTGCTTTATTTATACGGGTGTTTTACTTTTTGGTTAACTAAAGGAAGAGTGCAAAGTGAGATCTGTAAGCTTCTCGGATAGGGAAGGTATTTAGGATTCTTGTTTTTACATTTCATCTTCTTGTTTCCTCCCAAGAGATAAGACGTGCATCAGATTCTCTGGGATCAGGTGCCAAGATGCAGCTCAAAAGGCAAGACATATAGGGGTGGTGGGAAAATCTCTGGAAGACAATGGATAGAAAGGGACAGAAAAAGAGAGAGCAATAGGGATCAAAGCATTCACATCACAAAGCAGTTCTGACACAGCTGAAGGAGTGAGGAAAGTAGGATTGGGCGGGAAAGTCTCATTGCAGGACAGGTAGATAGGCTGTCCCCAGGGGAGCAAGCCCATTCCCAAAGCCCCCAAATTAGATTTCTGAAACTGTGACACAATATTTAAGAAAGACATCTTAAATAAGGAAGTATTTATTTTGGCTTATGGTTTCAGAGATTTCAGTCCATGGTTAGCTGGCTACATTGCTTTTAGGCCTGTGGTAAGGTAGAAACATCATAACAGAAGAGCATTATCGGAGGAGAACTGCTCTCTTCATGCTACCCAAGAGCAACCCTGCTGTAAGGGCCCTTACTCTTCAACTACGTCCCACCTTCTGAGTTTCTATCACCTTCTAATAGCACATCAAACTATGAACCCATCAATGAATTGATACAAAAGTGCCACCTCTGAATAGTGTTGCTTTGGGACCAAGCTTTCAACTTACGAGCTTTGGGGGACATGTCAGATTCAAACCATAATAATTCCCACACTGAGAACCAATGACCCCATCATGGGGACTTCACTCCACCAGAGAGTGTGACTTTGTCATGAATACTGTGGCAGATACAATGTACTTGGGACTTTTCACTAAGTATACTTTTAGGGGAGGTTCTCATCTGAGGAGTGAGCTGAGTGACATTCCCCAAGGTTGTCACAGGATGAGGTCACTCTGGACTGGCTAGAGCTTGGGACACTGATTAAGAATCTGGAACTCTCATCCATTGGTGCCATGAGTGTAAAATCAGGCCAACACTTTGGAAAGTGTTGGTCTTGTAAAATTGAATATTCCCTTATTCTTTGAGCAAACAATTTTACTACTAGGTAACTAGCCATGAGAAATGAAATAAAAATTTCACTGGGATACTAATATAATAACATTCATGGCAGTTTTATTAAAAATATCCAAACCTGGAAATAGGAAAAAAAAAAAACGTCCGTTACTAAGAGAATGTACATGCATACTATGGAATACATAGTGAAAAGAAAAGCAAAATATATTTTGTAGTTTTACAGTATTAGTACTTGACACTAAAGTAATTGTATTTAATACTTCTAAAAATATAAGGAAGAACAAATTACTGAAGAATTTCATCATTATATCAAATGGAAGAATCCTGATATAATAGAATATCCTGAATAGATTATTTCATTTCTAGACAGTTCTACAGCAGAGATATTAATTTAAGGTAAAATAGTACTTTTCTCTGTATTATAGGCTGAATTGTGTTCCCCTAAGATTTGTATGTTGAAGTCCTTACTCACAGTACCTAAGAATGTGTTTCTATTTGGAGACAGAGTCTTTAAAGAGGTGATGTAGTTAAAGAGTGCTAACTGGGGGTGGGTCTGCATCTAGTATGATTAGTGTCTATATGAAAAAGAGGTTGGGCCAACAGACACATAGGCTATGTGGGGACATGGGGAGATGGCATCTATTAAGCAGGGGCCCTCAGGAGAATCAGCCTTTGCCAATGCCTTGATCTCAGCCCAGATTTCTAGTCTCCTGCTGTCTTTCTGAGAAAATAGATTTCTGTTATTCAAGCTCCAAGTTTGCGCTACTTTGTTTGGCAACATGTAGAGA
This sequence comes from Hystrix cristata, assembly GCA_004026905.1. NCBI lineage: Eukaryota > Metazoa > Chordata > Mammalia > Rodentia > Hystricidae > Hystrix > Hystrix cristata. The sequence goes on along the minus strand of PVJO010014567.1, from coordinate 29,347 downwards.
CTTCTTATACTTTTATGTTGCCTTAGCACCTTTTAAAAATTTACATAAGACTGTTTTTTCAAACCAAAGCAGCGTGCAGTCATAATTTCCAGCTCTATCCATCCTCCTCGTTTTTCAAATGGTCAATCTGGACATCTGCTTTATATCTACCACCTCTCCCAGGTCTCTACCAAACAGCTTGTTACAATCTACTTACCTCTCCCCTCTCACCCTCCACCTCCTGTAGGCACTGCGGAGATACGCTGCAGGGCTCTCCTCTTGGTCCCAGCATGGCCCCGTGGAACTTGTGCTTGCCTGTTTTTTTTTGGTTTTTTTTTTGGTGGTGGTGGGGATCAAACTCAGAGGTGGGGGGTGTTTTGAGACAAGGTTTCACTATGTAATTCCGGTTGGCCTCAGACTTGCACCAGTCCTCCTGCCTCAGCCTCCTGAGTGCTGGGATTACAGGCATGTGCCGCCACGCCTGGCATGTGCCTACTTGTTTCAAACTCGCCCATTACAACAGTAGGGAACACCCTGGACCTCGGTAAAGACTTTGGTGATGGGTCCCTCACTCTTTCTCCCTTATTTTCCGCTCACCTTTTGAGCAAAGCAAGCATGTCCTGGTAGGTCCTTGTTTCCTGTTGTGCCTATGAGTCATGCTGCCCTTCTGTTTCTGGGAAGTCACAGTAATGAACAGGCTCGTGTTATTTGATGTGGGTTGTTGTGCTGTGTTTTCTGTGTTTCCCTTGGCTGATGCACCTGAACACAACTTCTTTCCTGGTTGGACTGTACTACATAGTCACTCTCAAGAAAGACCAAAGATTAATTTAGAAAGAACTGATATTTACAAGATACAGCCTTGGGAAACTATGTTCAAGAGGGGACTGGCTGGAAAGGAATATGAAGGGAACATTCTTGGAGATGGAATTGTTCTATATCATGGTGGGAGGTGAGCTACCTGTATCTATTAATCAAAATTGTTCAGCTAGGATTTGTAAGTATCACTATGTGTGTCTCTTACTCCTAAGAAGGCCAGATTTTCCTGAAAACATAGATTTTCCTGTATTGATTAGCTGTTCTCAGAAGCCCTTGTTTTGGACTGAGTCTCTGCTTGGGGCCCAACAGAGCAGACCAAACCAGGTTGGAGTCACTCAGCCTGAAGTGGACTGAACTGGACCACTTTCCAAAAAGCAGGAGACTACAGCAATCAATCCCAAGTGGCCCAGTCACTCCCCATATCAAGTGGCACTATACGGGAGTCCCCTCGGCTTTATCCCCATAAGAAAAGTAGCTTAGAAATGACCAGGCCACCTTCCGTTCATTGTTTCTGTTTCATCAGCCCCTTACTGCCCGTAAAGCCTACCTTCTCTGCTCAGCCCAGCAGAAAGCCCTTCTGTTTCAGAAATGGGATGTGCCAGATGCTAATTGGATGCTTAAACTCTATTCATTAAAATGTCATTTATTGACAGTTCTGGGGACCGTGGAAGGATGAGAGGGAGACTGCTGAGGACCCCAGGACCACACAGGAGTGTAGGCAAGGTGTGTGATGACGGCGTTGGAGACTCTGTCTTCCTCACTGCGTGGGGAGGTTGTTTTAAGTTCTTCTCAGTCCCGAACCTCTGCTCTCTTTGCACTTGAACTCCTGAGCACTGTGACTTTTGCATAAGAGGGTCTTTTTGTGCTGTGGCAGGGCGTATGGTCTTGGATGCTCCTGATGATTAATAGGTCACTGATGATGGATATTACTATAAGGTGTCTGAATCCATCTTTTGAATATGCAGGAATTTAGGTTCTATTTCCCGGTATTTTTTTTTTTTTCTTGAATGTTGACAAAAGGAAAACTCTTGATGATGTTGATCAAGGGAATCTCAGAGCCAAGCTACAACCTGACTGCTGGACATGGGGTGTGTACTTTAGAGCTGTTTGAGGGCCCTTCCACCTAAAGAAAATAACTGTTAGAATAGGCTGGTCCCAGAATGGCTGTTTGACACTTGGTTATCCACCAACTTCAAGCAAAAGAGTCAGTAGTTTCAACCCATCCGAGCTACTTCCATGTTTCTGAAAGACATTTTACACAGCTGTTCCCAACATGACCCTATGCTAGTGGTGTTATCTCCAACAAAGCTAATAGATGTCTATTGCTTAATTTTTATTTAATTTAATTAATTTTTTTATTGCTTAATTGAGACATAATTTTTTTTTTTCCCGAGAGAGGGTCTCGCTATGTAGTTCAGGTTAGTCTTGAACTCACCATGTAGTCCAGGCGTCAATTTCACATTTCGGGATGTACATTAAATTTTTTATTTCAGTCTCATCCTGATTGGCCAGCAGGGCCACTGTACTGTGTTTACTCATAAACTTTCTGAGCGGTTAACCCCGACCAGTACACAAGCAGCAATTACTTCTCCTTATGAGCTGTCTTCTTTTGCCATGACCTTCTCCACTTTGCATCATCCCACCCTCTTTACGTATAGCCAGTGCAGATTTGATATTAACAATGTTTCATTCCCCAAACTTTATAAAAGCACTCTTAGCTCTAGGTCCAGTACCCAACTTGCAAATACTATCTAGCTTTGCTGAGGTAAGAGAGAAGAATCATAAGCATAGAAAGGAAAAGAGAAAAGTTATAATTTAAAAACTGTACTTTTAAGAAAACCGCATGGTGGTACACATCTATAATTCCTGCACTCTGGGAGGCTGAGGCAGGAGGATCACAGGTTCAAGCCAGGACCTCTTTGGGCCCCATGTGGTAATAGTGCTGGTGGTAGTTTGCAGAAACTTGTCCCAGGACTTGGCTGGCATATGTAAAGGTTCGATAAACTCTTATTTCAGAGATCCCTCAGTCCAAGGCTTTGGGTTTAACAATACTGAGTCCAGGTGTAGAAAATGCTTTGCTTGCCCTATTCATTTCTGGGCTCTGCCCTGAATGAATCTAGTCAAAAAATAGAAGCGGGGTTGGGAAAATGCCCATCTGGCTGAATTAGTTTCCAAAATAGGCCTTTCTGGCATTCAGCAAGTTATTTTTGGATTATTTTGTGAGAGAAATTCATATCCGTAAGCAAATCTACATTTGTAAGGTATTTCCCTCTCTGCACCAAGCCTAACATTACTAGAAATCCTCATGGAGGAGAAGATATCGGCTTTAATCTACACAAGGAACCTTACCTTTGTTTAAAGTCCTCTCCCGACCATCTTGTCTTAACTAGGATTTTACTTGCCCCTTTCTTGTTTTGGCAAATTTGGTATTTAAATCCAGAGTCTAAGTTTTGTGCCTTCAAGATGTATAGTTTCTACCTTGTCTTACGTAAGAACAATTTCTTTGGAAAAACGAATTTTAGGTGGAAATGTTCAGGTGGCTATAAAGAAATGAGACAAGCCAAAGCAGACATCCATGGACTAGTATGAGCTTTCTGCACGGTAACATCAAAGGTTGGGTGGGCCAGAGAGATACCTTGCCTGCCCCCTGGTATTAAAAGGGCTCTAAACAAGTCTGCCCTGTTTATTCAGTCAGGAGAAATTTAAGACTGGAAGGCAGAGGTTACATTATTGAACCAGGTCTGCTTTGCCAGTCACTAGAACGACTTTTGCAAAAGAGAGCAGATTGACCAGACAGTCAGTTGTGTGCAGATGGGAGGGCAAGTCTCAAATCCACTTGCCGGAGGACAAGGTTTAGAGGGATATACTTATGGAATAAAGAAGCAGAACAGTGTAGGGCATGGAGAAAGGTGAGTGGAGGTAGTCAGTGCTCTGTGCCTGTATAATTAACCTCCATGGCTCTTCATCGTGTTGTGGAGTGGGGAGATTGCTCTGTCAAAAGCCTGAATCTGGGCTTCTACTGTCTATCTGGATTCGTTCCTCTGCCCAGCTTCAAGGGTACAAGCGAAGCTTCCCCTTAACCCCAGCACACTGAAGCTCTCCAGTTTATAGAAAGAGAGAATACAGTATGTATATGTAGACTTTTTAAAATAAATTTTTATTAAAATTTATTCAAAATTACACAAACCTTACAGGCCATTACACAAGCTCACAGACCATAATACATTGTGCCTTTTGTAAACAACCACACAGATGCAGCATTAAGTCACAAGTATATAAAGTTACTGTAGTACCTAGTGTACTGTTTTAAATTTGGGTTATTAGGTTCTTGTTTTTAGGATATCATTATTCGTCTTTCCCATTCCTCTCCCTCTTTGCCCTCTTCTTGTTCTCTTGGACCCTTTGCCTATTGGCTTAGACCTGACCCTTTGCCTTTTGTATCCGTTGTTTACCATTTTCTTTTCTTTTGTTTGTATTTTGCCTCACTTAAATGAGGGATACCATACAGTATTCAAGCTTGCTAGTCTGGTTTATTTCACTCAACATTATATTTTCCAGGTCCATCCATTTTCCTATAAATGACTCTAATTTGTCCTTTTTTATAGCTGAATAGTATTTCATTATATATAGATACCACATTTTGTTTATCCAGTTATCTATGGATGAGTGTACAGGCTGTTTCCAGAATTTAGCTATTATAAATTATGCTGCTATAAACATTGGTATGCAGGTATTGCTGTAGTATGATGTCTTTAATTCTTTGGGGAAGACACCTAGTAGGGGAATGGCTGGGTCATATGGGATTTCTACTTTCAGGTTTTTGAGAAATCTGCATACTGATTTCCATAATGGTTGTACTAGTTTGCATTCCCACTGACAGCCGCGCCAGCATTTGTTATTATTTGATTTCCTCATGATTGCCATTCTTTCTGAGATAAGGTGGAATCTTAGAGTTGTTTTAATTGCTCTAATAGCCATAGATGTTGAACACTTTCTCATATATTTGTTGGCCATTTGTATTTCTTCCACTGTGAAGTATCTGTTCATTTCTCTAGCCCATTTCTTGAGTGGGTCATTAATTTTAGGTAGTTTAATTTTTTTGAGTTCTTTGTATATTCTAGATATTATTCCTCTGTCTGAGGAGTAGCTGGCAAAGATTTTTTCCCATTCTGTGGATTTTCTCTTCACTCTCCTAATTGGCTCTTTTGCTATACAGAAGCTCTTTAGTCTAGTATAAACCCTTTTTGATTCTTGTTGCTATTTCCTGTGCAATTGAGGTTCTATTTAGAAAGTCCTTTCCTACTCCTATGTCTTCAAGTGTTTTACCTTTTTTGTCTTCCAGAAGGTGTAATGTTTCTGTTTTAATATTTACTTCTTTGATCCATTTTGAATACGCAGATTTAACCAGGTTTCAGTCTACCAGAGGGACCAGATAATGTCAAGTCCTCCTCGGTGTCAGAGCAGCCGAGTGGTTGTGGTAGTAGTTTCTGCTCTCAGCTTGAAGAAGCTGGAGAGCTAAAATATCTTTTTTAAAATAATCCTACTCCTTAAAGATCTAGTTTAATCTCCCAGCTACAGTTCCTCCCATTTTAGTCTGTCTCTCAACCTTGAGGGATTTGAGGCTCCCCGTCTTCTGGCTGTCTGTCTGTCTATTGTTGGATTGGTGCACAGATTCCCTCAAACACAGCTGGAGGGTAAGTAAAAGGAACCAGATACTTGAGCCTGAAAAGGTACCATTAATATCGTGTGCCAAACACAAGATGGAGGCTGAGTCAGGAGCTATGCAATAGCTGCAACTTCTCAAAGAACTTTTGTTTTTAGGCAATCCTGCACATGTACTTTTTATTTATTTAAAAAAAATTTAGTTTACTAGTGTATGTGTGTAGCACGTCATGTTTACATTCCTGTGGGAAGTTGGTACATGTACATAACACATCTTAATTTTTTTATCCCCTTTTCCTTCTCACCCTCTCCCTTCCACCCATCTTTAATTATTTTTATATATAATAATGTCAACTATAATTGAAAAAGTTAAAGTTTTCTATGTCTGAAGCAATAAGGTTTTCTTAAGATTAAAAAACTTACAATAACTAGATGAAGAAAGAAAAGTTTTGTGTTTTAAGATTTTTTTAAGATTTTGTGTTTTAAGATTTTTTGTGTCTGTGTTTTCCACTGTTAGGCTTTTGGTAACTTAAAAAACTGAAATTTAAGAATTAAAGGTTATTATTATTATTATTTTAGACAAGCTGTTACTAGGCAGTTCAGGCTGGCCTTAAACTCACTGTGTAGCCCAGGCTGACCTCAAACTCAAGATAATTCTCCTGCCTCAGCCTCCTAAGTGCTGAGATTATAGGCGTGCAGAAGAGTTAAAGATTATTGAAATACTGGTTTGCCACAAAATGTTTTCAATAGTCATTTTTATAATTGGTTAAATAAACAGCTATTAGATTATAGCACCCACTATATATACATATAGCTGGGATTAGAAATGTGTATACGTCTAAAGCCAACATATACTATATGTCTGAACTTTGTCTAGTGTTAAAAAGTTTATAAAATTAAAATTACATAAATTTAATGCATACAAAGTAACAAACATATAGCTGGGATTAGACATGTGCATACATCTAAAAACAACATATGCTGTATGCCTGAACTTTGTCTAATGTTAAAAAGTTTATAAAATTGAAATTACATAAACGTAATGCATACGAATAAGTACTCTCTCTTTTTGGGGGGGCTGCTGGGGATCGAATTCAGGGCCTTTTGTGCTTGCTAGGCAAGCACTCTACCACTTGAGCTAAATCTCCAACCCCAGTACTCTCTTTTATATAATATACATTGCATCTGATTCTTAGTCACATAAAATAATAAAAAATTTGGCATCCCTGCTCTTTCTGTTTGTTTCAATTCGATCCTGCCACTTAAAATTTGATCTACCTCTATTGGCTTTGACTAAAGAAACTTTTTATTATTGTATAAACGAAAGACACTTATACTGGATAATAAGTCTATTTGTTTTCCTTACAGTTTCCTGAGCTTACAGAAGATCTAGAGAGATCTCTTGACACTTGTCGGGGGCGTTACATTACATAAACCTGTTAAAAGAGTCTAAATTTTGCCTTGTGTAAAAGCTAAATTAATGCATGTAAAAGACTAATAACCATGGTGCTAATTATTGCTAAATTCTTGGCATATTTAATACATTTATGTTCCTCAAATGTACAAGCCTTCTGAAGTACAAAAATTAAGTTCGTCATATTTGTGTCTTTGGTCAAAATTGTTTGGGGTAATAGACTTTTTCAAGCTTATGTTCCTGTGTTCTTAATCATATTACAATAGTTAGATGTACCTAAACACTCTACAGTCCAGGCAGTATCACTCTAATCATTAAATATTGGACATTAAAAACCTATCACGTTTATCTGTAAGCAAGTAGCCTACTTAGTCATTTTATTTAAAAAAGAAATTTTGGTTAAAGTTTATTTATGACATTTAATATTTTGTAATTAGATAAAGGTAACCTATTATTTAAGTTATTTGATCCTAAAATGGGAATGTAAATGTATCTTTAGGGATAACCTAAAAAAACCTAAATTGTTCTGGTATAATAATGTCATCATAATTGTTATCCTTAAATGCTGTGTTTGATCTTGTTATTTTTATTTCCCTTGTAAGACTGTGTAACTTTCATCTGCTAACATTCTGCGAAAGCGTGACCTTTAACAGACAACCTAAGCGATATGTTTAGATGATAGGCCGTCACCTACAGGACAAATAAAAGATGACACTGGCTCCTAATATTGATGTTGACAATGGCTAATGAAAGAGGTAGCCGTTCTCTAGTCGTACTTTATATTTCAAAGTGCCCAATAGCCAGTAAGATTATGATAGTTAAGATACAGACCTCCTGCGCCCACTTCAATACCAGCCTAACTGATCTCCTCGGTGTTCAGCAACCACAACTTGCAGACCAAAGCTAAAAGAGATAACTGGGCTAAAAGGGCAGCCAGTGTTTTGTCCCTTGCCGTCTAAAGTCAACCAGGACTCTGGGCACAATGGGACCCCTCTAAAAGCGTTCTATAACTCTGGCGAGTCAGTCACCTGACCTCTCAAAGCAGGGAGACTATTGGGCCCTAGAAGACGGAGGTCAACCAATGTGCGTGGTGATAAAAGAAGGGTCATCAAAGAGGAAAATCCTCCCCCTGCTTCCCTTTGGGAAACCTTCCATAGGGAAACCATGTAGTCAAGTGAGACCATGACTCACTCTGACAAATAATGCAACTGGTGGAGAAAAAACTGGAGGCGGTAAGAGGCTCTGCACATGGCCCCGGAAGTAACCCCTTCGTGGCCTTGAAAAATACAACTATACGTAGATATAGATAAATTAATTTTGATTAACACAGGTCTTACTTTGTCTTAGTCTTAAGTCCCCAACAGGAAAGCATAACCAAAAAATATTAGAGTAATAGTAATATTAAAATTTAGGCTAGATATAAAAGGTGCTCCAAACACTACACCAGCCTCTGCTCAAAGTCTCCAACTGTGCTATAACTTATATCCATAAAAAATCATGGTGCTCAGTCCTGCTAGCTCTTCCAAAAATGTGTCCTTCCACCTCTCTTAGTGTATTACCATTTTTTTCAGTGTACTTTCAAGTACCCTCAGGTAATGATTTAGCTTCTTCTATAGTTTTGCCTATAAAGTAAAAACAGCAATATAAACATTTTAGGTACTAAGCCTATTACCTTTGTGGTATGAAATAACTTTTTGTTATCTACCTCGGACTTTATATGTTCACATTATCTGGAACCCATCACTACAAAAGGTCCACAGGTCTATAAAATAGAGGCCAGATCCAGATTCTGAGCCCTGAAATAAAAACTTTAATGGCCCAATTGTAACAAAAATGTAGATATCTTTACTTAGTATATTCCTTAACTAACATTATAATTAAAATAGGACATTAGATTTCTTTAACAGAGAAGAATCTATGTGCTCTTAAACTCTACCTGTTGTATTTGGGCAAACACTTCAAAACAAATAGCTATTGTTATTAAAAACAAGAGGGTATACTAAATGCTACCTAATTTTGTCCGACTTCTACTTTGAATTTTTGGCCCCTGCTTGTTTAACATGGTTATAATATGAAACTTAAGCATCAACAAGTTGCTAATGCTTTTTTCTTCTTTTCCAGACTATCAAAAAGTGATAATTCATCATACAACAAAATTCATCTTCCTTTGTCTCCTTTAGATCAGTCAGGACAAGACTTATGGTAAGATCAATGTCTTTCCTCAGTCTGAAGCAATTATAAGAAGACAACTCTTCAGCTCCCCTGTACCCACTAGCAATAATAAGTCTCAGTAGGGGAATTTAATATAATTTAAGCATGCAGAACTAAAAAAAAAAAAAAAAATTCACCAGTAGAAAACATGAGCTCAAAGTGCCAAAGTAAAGCAGCCACAGATACCAACCTAGCCAAAGTTACTCCGAAGAATCTTGCAGACAGTTGAATCAAGTCAGGTGCACTAATGATTATACAGGCTATGTTGTACCACAAGGAAATTATCTTTTTCTAAGTTACAGGTAATAAAAAAATTTCCTTGGGTGTTCTGAGATGAATAAGTGCTTTTTATTCCCACGCAAATCACAACAGGAATCTCCAAACACACCCTAGTTTCTCTCAGCCTTTTACTGTCCCTTCTGAGCAAACTGGCCATAAACAAAGTAAAAACTTCCTCGACAAAGTGGCTAAGAAAAAGGCTAAGAAAAAGGTCCAAATTGACTGATAGAAAGGCACAGTGAAAAGGAAAAGGAGGAATGAGACCTGGTGCTTGCTGCCTATGGGAACATACCAGAGGTCTCCAAACTTTGGGCCCATAGAGTCCTAAAAATTCATCTTTCAATTTTTCTAAGAATGGCAAAGAGCAGTCGATGTTAGCTAGAAGGGAAATAACTTTATTCCCCTTCCTCCAAGACTAAGTAGACACAGTGATGAAGCCCCTGGGAGCATCATATCTAGATGTCTCCATCAAGAGGTGCTAACCCCTTCATGATATCATATGTTATGTGTGTCTGGGCGCTCAGTCAAGGGCCTGAATCTGGGCCCAGCTCTCACACTCACCTGTCCATCATCAAGAGTATGAGGGAAGTCCATAAGTCTGGAAAAATGGGTTTATTCATAATTTGGCTAAATTGGGCGGCCAGCTAGTCCACCTCCTAACACTTGAGTACACTACAGCACTCTGAGATAGGAAAAAAGCCAGGAAATAAGCGTATGTAGATTTAGTCTGGCTTTGGCCCACCAGGGGGCTTAGGCCAGTGGTTGCCATGTGTGTTGTTGTGTTTTTCTTTTTAGGCAAAAGACGTTACGTAGAGTTGTTTTTTCTAAACTAAAACGTCAGTATCTAGGTTTACTTGTAGTGTTGGCAGTTTGGAATAAATAAATGGGTTTTGGGTTGCAGTTTAGCACTTGGTCTAAAATGTCTGCCATCGCTGGCCTAGGCAATGTTGAATCTTTCTTGGTGCTGGGGCTGGGGGGGTGGTAGTTTCTGCTCTCAGCATAAAAACCTGGAGAAATAAATTATCTCTTTCTAGGAAAATACTATTTGATGATCCATTTTAATCTTTTGGTTGCATGTTAAAGGATGAATATTCACAAAGTGGTGGCATTCGTCTGCTCTAATGACGGACTTTTAACTCTGTGACATCCAAAAGTTGCCCATCGATACAGGCCCAAGTGAAGGGTCAGTGGTTTCAACTTTTTGAACTCCCTCCAAGTTCCTGAAGAATAACTTAGGCAGCTGTCAGTTCACAGCTCATGTGTCATAGATGTTATCTGTAGCAAAACTAACAATAGTGTGTTGCTTACACGAGACCTCTAAAACCAGAAGCAGTAACTAAAAGCAAGTAAATCTGGAAGATTTATTCATATTTCTCCTTGTTTTCAGTGTCCCCTTTTCTCTGTTTATTCTTCACCATCCAAGAATTCGGGGGAATGACAAGTCTTGCTGTTTCCGTCTGACCAGGAGTGTAAATCTAGGTGAGAAAAATGAAACTGTTTAAAACTCGTTTGGAAATGTTTGTGGGTTCCCAGGCAGGGTGGCAAACTGATGTTAAAAGATTATCCTTGTTGGTGGAGAAGCGAGAGAACATGAGAGGGGAGCCAGCTAGGTTTTAAACTGTGGCTGAAGTATATTAAATATTACTTTAAAAAGGAGCCAGAAGCTTAGCCTAAAGTTAAAATTATCAAATTATAAGGCTGTGCAAAAAAGAGACTCAAAGCTAGAAGTCATCTAATAAATAAGTCATGTGTGTATGGAGTGGGGGGGTCCTTTTTACATCTGAAGCTATCGATCCAGGTTCCTACTTCTCCGAGGATGTTTTCGGTATGGGGACTTGAACCCACGGTCCCGTGGACATTAGGCAGATGTTCTGCCACTGAGCTACCTTGCCTCCCCGGATGTTAATGTAAGTGTAGCAAGTAGAACAAGTGACAGCTCATACTTCTTGCTTTGCAGGCAAGTACCAAGAACAAATTTGTATCCCTAATTACATGGGCACACGAAAGGTTTTTAAAGAATAAAACAAGGAGAATTATATCAGGTGTTTTGAAACAATAATCCTTGGACACAAACATTGATAACAAAAGTGGCCTCAGTCTGAGGTCAAGCAGAGAGTTGCTGAGTAGAAGTTCTCATAGAAGCACTTTGTGGTTGCAGAGTGGCCTCTGTGCAAGCTTATAGTCTGGCAAGGTCTTTTGTGATACTTAACATGAAATCACACTTAAGAACTCTTTTACATCCTGTCTGTTTTATTTAAAGTTTTTGGTCGGACTGGTACGATTCACTCCATTTTGGTTCTGACAGTTCCATGTTTCTTCATAATCCCTCTTTTTGAGGAAGATTTTATTCTGCAAACATCTTAACCAATTATCCTATAATTAGGTTCAATTGTCCCTCATTGCCAGGATGGACCTATCCTGGTTGTTGGTCTGATCTGGTCCCACATTGAAGGGGAAATGACAAATGATCGGGAGTCAGTGTCAAAACACTTTTAGTCACACTTGAAGGACACTGAGATTAGGAAGGCATGGTTCTCGTGCTAAACTGACCTGGAGTCTGTTATTAAGTTTGATTTTACCTGTTTCGTACATTATGGACATCATCTCAAAGAACTGGGCCAAGATTATCTTGCTGAATGTAGTCTACTTGCAGAATCTCAACAGGCAACATGTGTCTTGTCACTTTAATATTGCAGGGACAAAATATCCAACACCCACAATTTAAAAGAGGAGAGGTTTATTTTTGCTCATGTTTACAGATTCTGGGTGGCTGGCTTCAAGGCAGAAATAGTAACTAGAAGGATCTGGTGGAGGAAAGCTGTTCATGTCATGGTGGCCATGAAGGAGAGTGAAAAGGGAAGGGCCAGATACGGATATATTCCTTACAGGTTATGTCCCTGGTGACTCACTTGTAACCAGGCCCCACCTATAATAGCAGTAGCACTCATATGATCCAATCATCTTCCAAACACAGGAGGCTTTTAGGGAACACTTCAGATCTAAACCATAACATTCTGTCCCTGGGCCCTAAAAGACTCATGTGTATCTTTGTATGCAAAATGCATTTAGTCCATCTGTAAGAATCACTGGGAAGTCCAAGTCCAGAGTCTCCTCTGAGACTCAAGGCAAACTCTTAGCTGTGAGCCCCTGTAAAAATAAAAAAGAAAGTTAAAAGATGTTGATATACAATGGCACAGGATAAACATTCCCTTTTCAAAAGAGAGGAATAAGAAAATAGAAAGAAATCAGACCAAAGTAAGACTGAAACCCAGTGGAGCAAACATTAAATCCTGTAGTTTCAAGTCCAGCTCTTGCAGCTAGTTGCAGTAAGATAGGAGCTACAAAGGACTTGTGTGGCCCTACCCCATGGCGTTGCCAGTTACAGCCCTCATGACCTCTCTCTTGGGGCAACTTTATTCACTTCCTACAGCTTTCCTCAGCAGACATTCCATGTTCCTGGCATCTCCAACATCCTGGGTTCTCCACTCACTTCAGTCTCACAGCTTCCACACTGCCCACACATGGATACTCACAGGGCTTTCTCTCAAATCTGAATGGAAGCCTCCCTGACCCCACAACTCTTACATTCTATATGCCTGTAAAACAAGTACCACGTGGTTGATGCCAAGGTCAGTTGCCAGCTCCCTTAGCCTCAGAAATGCAGCAGCCTCTGAGTTCCTGGATAGTTGAGCACTGTAAACCAAACCCTGAGGTATCAATTTCCTAGGTAGCCTTTTTCAAGCAAAGCACCCTGGGGCTTTCTTCTCAAAGTGGGGTTTTTTTCAAAGCTGTTTACTTTACCTTTTTACACCCTCAAGTCTGTGAAGGGTGGCATCTTGCTGATTCCAGAGATGCTCTCAAGCGTCTTCACTATTGTCCTGATGCAAATTGCTTGGCTTCATATAAATGCTAATATTTTTAGCAACCAGGCTCTCTAAGGCACTAACTTTGCTGGTGCTCCCTTTCTATCTAAACGTCACATCATTTGGCTCTGTTTTTTGCTCCTGGTTCTCTCTGTAGATCTTGCTAAAAGAAGTAAGTAGTACTCATGCCACAGCCTGAACATTGGGCTGCTTTGAAATTTCATCTTCCAGATTAATTAGTCCACTGCTCTTGACCTCAGTCTCCTGCACAGCCTCAGGACATGGGTAAAACGTAAACAAATTTTTTGCCAAAGCATAGCACAACATAGCCTTGAGTTCAACTGCCAATGGATTCCTTTATTTCCAATTGAAACCTCCCTAGCCTACCCTTTACCATCCACATCTCTGTCATCATTCTGGTCTTCAGAATTTAGACACAGCTAATCAGAACCATATGTTATATTACTAACTCTGACACCATTGACAGTAAGTTGAGGGTCCTTTTGTCCAGTTTCAGTAGAAATCATGGGTCAATAAAGTGTAGTTTGTTAGTGGCTCCAGGCTTTGTGTGTCAGTTCCCTGAAACTCTTAGTGTTACTGTTCTAGGGCTCCAAATGTCAGAGGGACTTGACCCTTAGCATTACAGCTTCGGGCTCTCAACCACCCCTACCAACTGCTTAGCAGCTGGGGCTAACTCTTGCCTACTATTTGGAACTCTTATTGGCTGATCTCTGTTGATCTCTGCTTCTGGTTGCTGCACATTGTTGCTGCCAGTTAACACTAGTGGCCAACACTGATCATCTTTGGCTGGTTTCCATACATCAGTGCTGCTGGTCTCTGCTGATCTCCACCTTGCTGGATACTTTTGCTGTTTGATGCTGGCCAATGCCTGTCGTTGCTTGTTGATGCTGTTCGTTGCTGCTTGTCTCTGCCACCCATCTCTGGAACTCTTCAGGGCTAACAATCCTTAGTGTGATCTTCTCTGTCCACAACACCCAGGATAAAAATCTCGAGTAGATTTACAGACTCCTCCAAGCCCATACAACCTGAGAAATGAATCACAAGCAGAATTACAGAACCATTGACATGAGGCTTTATTTAGACTGGACACATGCTATAGCACAGTGGGGATAGTATATTAGAGAGAGCCCTCCTAGACCAACAAGAGGAGTGTGAGGAGAGTATATAGAGCAGCAGAGTGGGGGCAGAGTCATCTGAAATTAGTCCAAGTTTCAAGCCTTGACAGGGAAGAGTCATGAGGGATTGGCTACAGTATGTAATCAACTGGAATTGGTTGAAGTCTCAAGCCTACTTTGGTAGTTTCTTATGAAAGACACAGGATGGAGTCATCTGGATTGTTCCAAATTCAAGGCTGCCAATTGGCCCAAATTCAAGACCAATGATTGGCCTCAAATTCAAGCCTGCAGCAGCTAAAGCAGGTATATCCAGAAGTGGCTCAGAGCATCTAAGACATATGCAGCTGTAGCTGTCAGTGAGCATGCCCTCTTCTGGCCGTTAGTGGAGAAAGGGAAGGATTAGGGTGTTTATGATCTATCTTACAACTAGAACCAGAATTCAAGCTAAAACTAAGAAAAATTCTGTGAACTGAGATCCTCTGATTATTTCCTGCTATTGAGTATCCTTGAACCAAGACCCTCACAATGAAGTCCAAACAAGAGGGAAGAAGAAACAGGAATATAGTCACAGGTACCAAAGTTACTCACTCAATAAAACTTCTTCCAAGTTCAGAAACTATTTCTCTATTGAAAAGGTGAAATTATAAACCAAACATTGGGGCTGCTGAGCTGACAGAAAGTCCTGGGGATTGTCCTTGGGACACGTGGCTTAGGAAGTGGCTTAGATTTGTCCACAGCCTCTTAAGACCAGCAAGGCGCTGACAAACTGCAGGCAAAATGTCAGTCCAGACCTGTCTCCTGGGTGACTTCCCACATTGTTACCCAAACAGATCTTTTTTGCTGTGGACAATCACTGAAATGGCATGTTTTACAAAAGACAAAGACTTTATTCATGAAATGTTTGTGCGGAGCTAGTAGAACAAGTCTCAAAGCCACTTTCCCAAAGATAAGGATTAGGGATATTTATGGGATAAAGAAGCAAGGTGTGATTGCAAAGGTGATTAGAAGTAAGGAAAAGTGAAGTAGTCAGTGGGCTGTGTATGTGTAATCAAACTTCTTGGTTCTTTATAGGACACATATTCAGATAATGCTGGCATTATCACAAGACCAAGGCCAGTGAAGGACCAGTGGTTTCCACTGGTTTGGGCTACCTCTACATTTCTGAAAAACAACATAGGAAACATTAGCATCATGGCCTATGCCAGAAATATTGTCCATAGCAGAGTGAATGTGCCCATATTGGTTAGCTATATGACCTCTAAATTTGGTGATTAAAATAAGTGACTAAAAGAAAGTAAACCTAGAGAGTTTATTCGGAGTTTCCTTTGGTTTCATTTACAATAAACCCCTGATTAACAACTGCTTAGGGTAGTGGTCAGACAGGTTATTCAAGAATAAAATCGACAAAAGAGGACTTAGGAGGCTGAGGCAGGAGTGTCACCATTCGGAGGTCAAATTGGGCCACATAATGATACCTCTGTCTCAAAGAATTTGACAAAAGGACGAGAATCTTTTGACTCAATCCCCTGCTCAGGAATGAAAGCTTTTTGCACAAGAATTCAAAAAATGTGGTCAAGGGATGGAAAAGAGAGAGGTATTCAGAGTAATAATAGACAGACAAGCGGGAGGGAGAAATAAGAGATTGGTTGTCTGAAAGTGGAAAACTAATTAGAAACTTAAAGAAAAAGATCTTAAAAGTCCTGTTACTGACCGAAGTCCATTTACTCATGACTTGAGAAGAGTGAAATGGACTGAGGACAGCAAAAAGATTTATGCAGAATGTCAGTAAACTAAAATATAGAAGGCCAACACTCCAGGAAAAACCATCTTAATTCAGCTGTAAGCTTCAAGCTCCTTTTATCCTATGCCAAGAAGGAAAGTAAGGGACTTAGCTTAGAAAAAGATTGATGATTAGAAACTTCTAGATGCTGCTCTAGGGCTCTGGAACAGAGTGTTGTGAAATTTAGTAGTTGGTAATCTGTTGATCATGATGTCCCTGTACATCTTGAAATATTTTAGTTACTCTTATCTTAGTGTCTTCAGCCTTCAAGGGGAAGGAGAGAGATTAGGAGAGTTTAAGGCAAATCAATCTGGTATTACCAGTTCCAGACAAACATTCCCTAATGATGACCATGTCTATGTGTAGAGTAGAGCAGAAATCTGACCTAAAGGTTAAAGCAGCAAAGGAGACAGATACAATGTGAATGCAGGGATGCCAAGCTTTTATACCCCATTTAAGTCATTCTTCGGACACGTCAAGTGTCAGTGCTTTTGGAAATAATGGCATTGGAGTCCTTGAAAATACCCCAGGCACTGTTATTACTGTGGCCTACATGTCCGAAGTTTCATCTACAGCAAAACTCCTGGGAGACTACTAATATATTGCTCAGCTATGTGACCTTCAAAATCAGTCGACTCTGGGGTCGACTAATGGGCCGGAGTCGTACGTAGCTCAGTGGTTGAGTGCTTGCTTAGCATGTGTGAGCTCCTAGTTCAATAACCAGTACTGCCAAAAATTAAACAAAGTAAACCAAAGTCAGCTAAAAGCCAAGTGAAGTTAGAGAGTTTATTTACATTTTCCCTTGGTTACAGTCCTTCTCGTGTATAATAAGGAAACATTTAACTTTTCAGAGTGAAAGTCTTTTAAACCCCAAAGCCATCAGAATGGTGTGTGGGGATTGGGAAACCACCTTCCTCATCACATCTGGTGGCTACCAAAGTTCCCGACTGGAGAAACTCTCACGGAACGGCGGCTTAGCTGTAAAGAGACAGCGCTGGAGTCAGACAGGTGAACAGGGTGGAGCACGTAGCAGAGCTCAAACAGAAACTCAGCTTGGGAACTGGAGCTTGCCGCTTGCCAGACAGTAGGGCGGGAGAGACCTATTAGCAGACTGAGATTGCTAACGGACCCCAAGCACTGTGCCCTGGAGACAACAGAATAGAGAACCCGAGTTAAAACAGTCCCTCTAACCAAAGAAACAAAACAAAACATAATAGCAAGGTAATTTTCCTCTTCTTTTTTCCTTTTAAATTATTTTCTTAGAATTTCTGATTGTTAGGCCTTTTATATATGTGTATATGGATATAGCTACATGTAAGCTTTAGGCTGTAGATGGCATAACAAGTCCATGTTGTTTAGTCACATATGTCCCTATTAACAATTGTCCCTTAGTATTATCTAACCTTGTTTAACTGTTGGTTCGACTCTTGAATATAATCACTGTCACCTTCCTTTGTACTCTAATCCTATCCCCACCTTATTTCCCCCCATATATCTTTGTCTATCTCTTGGCTTCTCCCCCTTAAATTCTTTTCTCTGTCTCTCCCTCCCTTCACTCTTTGTTTTCTTGTTTTTCTTTATTCTCTTTCTGGTTTTCCATTATTTTCTTTTTAGCCCCTTTCTAGTTTAGCTTCTGTTATTCCTCAGCCTTTTCGCTATTACTACTAACCCTTTGTCTTCCTGGCCTATTGAAAGCATTGGGAACTTTTTAAACAAGTTGTAAATTATATGTCAATATATGTTTGGTTCTTTGGATGTCAATATTACTGATAATTGTTCTCTCCTTGTAATATAGTGCTAGGGACTGATCCTTATGCTTTGAATATGTTGATAAGGTGCCAACAACGTATTACAGGGAGAAACATCCACAATAGTCCAGGAGCCTCCTGCGTGTACAACTGATCCACAACCTTTGCCCCCAAACACACAGGAAACATGAGAAAATAAGGCAATAAAATGTCAAAATCTCATAACTCTCCAAAAGCTGATCCTATAGATACCAAAGTGGATGGATCTCTAGACAAAGAACTCAAGAAACAAACAGTGAAAATAATGGAAGAGATTAAAGAAGAGACGAAATAAACAGGTAGTTAAATCTACTACTACAATAATCAATCAAGTTTAAGAAGATATAAGGAAGCAACTGAATGATGTAATCACTAGGATGATCAATGAATTTAACAAAGAAACAAATAAGCAGGTGAATAAATTAATGAAGACAACACAAGATATGAAAGGCCACTTCAGTGAAGACTTAGGGACTATGAAAAGGCTTTTTTTTTTCTTTTTTGGTGCCAGGGATCGAACTCGGGGCCTTGCGCTTGCTAGGCAAACACTCTAACCACTGAGCTAAATCGCCAGCCCTGGGACTATGAAAAGGAATCTAGCAGAAATCCTAGAAAAGAAAAGCTCAGTTTGGTAGTAGGCACAATGAGTCAGAAGATAGAAGATCAGGTTTTGAGGGCAAAGTAGATGTAGCTGAGCACTTAAAGCTAGCCAGAAAATCACAAGAGATAATCAGGAGACAGTCTAAGAACTCCAAGGTGACTAAAACAACAAATATAAGGGTTACTGGAATAGGGGCTAGGGATTTAGCTCAGTGGTTAGAGCAAGCATGAGGCCATGAGTTTGATCCCTCACATCAAAAAAAAAAAAAAAAAGGATTACTGGAATAGAGGAAGCATTAGAATTAGAATTAGAATCTAATGGAATAAAAATGTATTCATCAAAATTATTGCAGAAAATCTCCAACATAGAGAACGCAATGAATAGCAATATAAACGAGACATTTAGAACCACTAATAGACAAGAACAGAAAAGAATCTCACTGTGACACATCATAGTCAAAATTCCAAAAATTCAGAACAAAGAGAGAATTCTAAAAGTTGTTGGAGAAAAACACCAAATAAGTTACAAAGGTGAACCTATCAGAATAACAGTAGATTTCTCAACACAAACCTTAAAGGACGAAAGAATTTGGAATAAAGCATTTCAAGCCCTCAAACACTTGCTTAATTAGATTACTGTATCTTCAAAATTATCTTCCAAAACTGATGGAGAAATAAAGATTTTTCCATGATAAAAAGAATCTAAAGAAATCTACAACCACCAAACCGGCATTGCAGAAAATACCCAAGGGAATCTTAAAGAGAGATTGGCAAATGAATCAAAAAAAAACAAGACATGGGGTTGGGGATTTAGCTCAGTGGTGGAGTGCTTGCCTAGCAAGTGCAAAGTCCTGAGTTCGATCCCCCGCACCGTCCCCCACAAAAAACAAAACACAACTGTTAATGGTTTCAGTTAAAAAGGTCTCCCAAAAGCCTCATGTGTTCAGAGGTGAGGTTTTATGTATGAGATGATTGGATCGCGGCAGTGAGGAAGTTGTAGGTGAATGCGCACCTCTCAACCCGGTCAAGCAGACTACCAAGATTAGCCATCACAGTTTGGATGTTAGCTATCTCCCACAGGCCCAGGTGTTAAAGGTTTGGTCCCCAGGTGGTGGCACTGTTGGAAAGTGGTGGAACCGTTAACAGATGGTGTCTAGTGAGAATCTTCAGGTCATCAGAAGTGCGCTTCACGATCCTACCATGACGTGCTGCCAGGGCCCAAAGGCGGGGAAGGGGGGTGTCCAACTGATCTAGAATTGAGACCTCTAAAACTGTGAGACAAAACAACCTTTTTCTCTTAATATGTTAGTTATCTCAGGTATCTGTCACAGTGATAGAAGTCTAACACACCAGCTAAACAGTTTTCCATTTGATGTTTTTGAAGACTCTGGTCTCTATTTTTTGTTGTTACTGTTTTATTTTCTATTTCATTTATTTTTTTCTATTTTTTTTCTTTCCTTCTAATGATTTTGGCTTGTCATGGGTTTTCTTTTTTTTAAGTTTCTACTTTTAAAATGCTGTAGTAGGTGTTTTGGGGGTTGGCACTGATCATGATAAAATTCTTCTGAGCGCGGCTTTTGCTAAATCGCATAGATTTTGATGTTGTGTTTTGAGGTCATGTTTCCATTTTTCATGCGTTTCATGAAATTTTAAAATTTCCTCTATTTTATTCCTGATCCACTGATTGTTCAAGAAAAAGTTGTTTAGTTTGCATGTATTTCAGGCTTCGACTTGTTTTGTTATTGGATTTTCATTTTATTACATTGTGGTCAGAAATATACTTAATATTACTTCAATTTTTAAAAGTTTGTTGAGACTTGTTTTATGGCCTATCATATGATCCATCCTGGAGTGTGTGCAGTGTGCTGATGGTGGCAGGTGTGCTGATGAGAAGAATGTGTATTCCGTATTTGTTGGATAGAATGTTCTGGAGATGTCTGCTGGGTTTGGTCTGGGGCAGTGGTGTCAAAGCTATGGCATGCACACCACAGTGGGCTGTTTGTATCATTGAAAGCTCTAAAAGATTTACCATCACTGGTATGGTGTAACATTCGACCACTCTTTTCTTTTCCTTTCTCTTTTTTGTCTCGTCTTGTCTCGTCATTTCTTCTCCTCTCTTCTCTTCTCTTCTCTTCTCTTCTCTCTTCGCTTCGCTTCTCTTCTCTTTTCTTCTCTTTGATAGAGTCTTGCTTTGTAGTTCGGGCTGGGCTCGAACTCATTATGGAGTCCAGGATGGCCTCCAACTTGCAGCAGGCCTCCTGCCTCAGGCTCCCGAGCACTGGGATTACAGACATGCATCACCACATCTGGCTTTTTAAAATGTATTTTGTCTGAATGATCTGTCTATTTTTGAATATGGGGTGTTAAAGTTATGTATTATGATTGTATTGGTGTCCATTCAGGTCTACTAATATTTGCTTTATATATTGGGGTGCATATATTGGGTATGTAAGGGAAAGGGTTCTGTAAGCAGGGAAGGGCCTCATTAGGTTTTCTGGCAAATCCTGACTAGAAAGAGACAAAACTTTACTGGAGAAAGCAATTAACAAGACAAGCAGGGAGGCAGACAGGACAGGCAGGGTGTGGGGAAACCAGGCACTCAAACCAAGGTAGCTGCCCCTCACCCATCTCCAATAAGATGCAAAGAAGAAAGGAGCTGCAGCTTAAAAGAAAACTTATTTGTTATATAAAAATACATAGACCTATGCATCTACAAACACACCCCCCTCATACATATTTCCACTTAGGGCCACTATATTACCACACTAGTCCTTTACTTAATTGCCAGGGGGACCTTCTATGTAAGGTACCTCTTAATCAATCTATTAATACTAGAGATAAGGCCCTGGCAGGGAAAGTGAAAATCAAATAAAGACCACTTAGGAATGTGCATGTAGGGGATGGTGCGGGGATTAGGTTGGGGCCTGGCATCCATCTGTGACAGTCCAGAGAACCAATCAGGTTGTGACAGGTTCCAGATCCTGATCTGGGAGGGAGTGTTCCCTAAAACATGATAAAAGGAAGCTAAGGACAAAGACTAGGGGGTATGTGACTTTCCAAAGCCCCCTTCTCTCCCCTGCTGCTTTTCTTCCTTCCAAATAAAGTGTGTTTATTTTTCCTTTTAAGCTTGGTCTCTTGAATTTGTTACTGGTGCACAGTTTGCCATCCCAGGTGGCTGCCGCGCAGCAGAGCAGTGTGCATCTTTGGACACTACAGGTACATATATATTTATGATTGTTGTTTCCTTTCGCTGAATTGACCCCTTTATTGTTAATTAATGACACTCTTTATCTGTTTTTTATTTAAAATTTATTTTATCTGAAATAAATATGATCAGTCCTTTTTTCTGTTTTGTTTGCTTTTAATTTTATTTTAATGGTACATTTTTAGATATACATAGTGATCACATTCATCATAGGGGATTTGTACCCGTACATGATAGATCTTGTTGCTTCTTTTTTTCCTATTCCCCTCCCTCCCTTCACTCCCCCCCTATTTACAAAAACTTTGTTTCTATTTTTTCCTTCCATTTCTTATTCCTCTTGATCAGTTCTGTTTTCATTTGAATTCAATTTGCATGAAATATCTTGCTCCATCCTTTCACGATCTGTGCACACCCTCAGAGGTGGAGTGAGATTCTCGTAAGCAATATGTAGTAGTACTTTTTAAAGTAATCATTAAAAACACTCATTCAGTCACTCTGTGTCTTTTAAATGGGAAATTTAATCCAATGACATTTAAGGTAGTCATTAACAGGTCAGGTCATACTACAGCCATTTTGTAACTTGTTTTCTAGTTTTCTAGTAGTTCCTCTCTCTCTCTCTCTCTCTCTCTCTCTCTCTCTCTCTCTCTCTCTCCTCCCCCTCCTCAGTCTTTCAGTGTAGTTAAGTGATTTACTCTAGTAGTATATTTTAATTCCTTGCTTATTATTTTTGCTTTTCTCTATTATAGTTTTGCTATTTGATTACCACGAAGCTTACAAAAATACCTTTTCATTGTAACAAGCTATTTTGAAAGGATAGCAACATAATATGATTGAAAACGATTGTAAAGATGAGAAAAGTAACAAAAAATAAAACATACCAATTTTATTGGAAATAATATGATTTATATATCCTTATCTCTACAATCATGTTATATTGCTATCATTTACTATATTCACTAACTTTCTTAGTTCAGGTCGATTAAAAATTTTTAATTGGAGCTTGGGATGTAGCTGAGTGGTAGAACATTTGCCTAGCAGACATAAGGCCTTGAGTAGGATCAACAGCAATGCAAAAATAATTTTTTTTTCGTGCAATACAGCAGATGGAACCCAGGGGCGCTACCACTCAGCTATATCCCCAGCCCTTGTTTTTGTTTTTGTTTTTGTTTTTGTTTTTGTTTTTTTAATTTTAAGTTTTGAGGCAGGGTCTTTTAAGTTACTAAGTTGCTTAGGCTAGACTAAAAACGTGTGATCCTCCTGCCTCAGCCTCCCACAGCACTGGGATTACAGGCCTGTGCCACCACTTGGTAAGAATTGGTTTTTTAAATTGAAAGGCCATGAAGCTAATATGGCTGCAGTATCTTGGGTTCCTACATAAACAAATAGAAGACAACATGAGCAGAAAAGTGAAATGTAAGCTTATCCAGCAAGGGATCTTTCCAATTCAACTGAAATGTTTTGTCTTATTTTGTAAAATACCTTATAACAATTTCCCTCTTTTCGCTTCCCCTACACTAGTGTTCTAAACCTCTTATGGTCTGGAGCCACCCAATCCATGAATCAGTGTCTGAGCAAACGAACTTGCTACATTTTAATGTACCCTAGTTTATATTTTAACACATTCGTAGGACATCTGGCCTGGATCTTAAAGGGTACTCTGACCTGTTGCAGAAGAAGAGACTGAAGCCAAGGAAATGAGACATCACACCGGCCGCAAGAAAACAGCTCTTTTATTACGCCGGCAGAAGTCCAGGGGACGTAGGTCCAAAGCCTGAGCGAGGACCAGGTGGGAGAGCAGTATTTACTCGTGAAACTCCACCCCACTGGGCGAGGGGGGCGCAACTAAAATCTTAAAGTGTAGACTAAGCCTATTGATTGGCTACATTACTTTTCACCTTAGCAGAATACTTTATCTCAAGGGGCAGGGTACAGATGGTTAACTTTAATCAGTTTCTGTATCTAATGTTTTTTTTCTCTTAAAGCAGGTGGGATACAAGTTCCAGCACTTTCCAGTGTCTTGGCACTGCCCGCAGCACTTTGAGTCTGTGCCAGGCTCCCATCACAGACCTGCCGTCCTCCTTCTGAGTGTGAAGTACGAGCACTCTGTTACCACAAGCTGCGGCAACATGCAGTATAGAGGCCGGCGGGGCGGAAGGCGCAAATGGATTCGAGGGGCTCCAAAGACACTCCGATGGGCACAATTAGAGTCTTCCAGCCTCGTCTGTGTCCGTGACACTCGGCAGCTGCGTAGAACCTGACTCCATTCTACTGGTAATCGGGCAGGATGCGCCAGTTATCTATACCCTAAAACGTGGGCAGAAGTGAACTAAAATGATTTTTTGATTATCTATGAGCTCTCTTAATGTAGTCAAGAGATAGCAATAACTGAGACGTACATATTTCATTCCTCCTAGATCCTGTAAACTAGGATCCCGAGACTTAGCTGACTGGTTTGTCAGGAGACACCTGTTAGGAGAAAAGAAAAGGAAACCGAGTTCTGCAGGAGAGGGCGGCCGTCCTGGAATAAAACCCGAGAGCGACCACTCGGATGAGGACCGCTGGGGCTCTGACGGGCTTTGCAGGAAGAAATTGCTGCTCTCTCGAAACGGGCTTGTGTTTTGAAGTCCACGATCGCTGGACCCTGGTGCCTACGTGTGTTTCCTCCGTAACTGCTGCGCAAATAGCATTTCTCTGACTCCCTCATTAAGAAGGACCTTAAATCTTGTCGCTTGAACTAGTCGTCTTCCGGTCCAGATGGCAATTTTCTAAATTCCCCAACACTCACTCATAGTACAAAGACCAACATTTAGATCTAGACGGCTCCGAGTGTGAATTCTCACTGTCTCCTGACACATTGTTCATGTATGATTATGTGTGTTCGGGTGTGTGCATTTATAGGGTAATCTTCTGCAAGTGAGATTGCTGAGCCAAAGGACAGAGGCATTTATGATTCTCTTCACAGCACATTATTCTCACTGGATTGTAGAAGACAAAGATTTTGTTTTGTGTATTCATTGCCCCCTTTATCCTCGATCACCATTATCAATTTATCTTTTATATGTTTATTTAGATTTATGGTTCTTTGAAAAATACTTACTGTTTTCATAACTCTGTGTGCTTTCAAATTATACACAAGACATTGCACGGGGAATTTCCCCATGTTTCTGCCAAGACTGCAAATGAGCATGGGTTGCTGGCTCCCTTTGCCAAGACCAGTCTAACAAAATGACGGATCTGAGAGAGAAACTCAGATCTGAGGACATAACAAAAGAACATACACAGAGCCTGGTAGGAAGTAGGATGCAGCGTGGGCTGCAAGCTGTATTTGTGGAAGAGAGGAGTTGGCTAAGCTCCTAAGCAGAGGTTGGGTCGTTTGGACAAACTATGTGCAGGTTAGGAGAAAGCTTTTTTATTTTTATTTTATTAGTGCACATTAGCAGTACAGAATAATGAGGTTCGTTTTGGTATATTGGTACATACATGTAATATATTTTGATGATTATTATCCCACTTAGTCCCCTCTGCCTTACTCGAGGTTCCCCAATCCCCTCCCTCATCCTTAATGGTCTACCTTTTCATTTTTCTGTCTTCTCTTCTTATCTTCTTATTTTTAAAGATGTCTCATGTAAGAGAAATCAAGCAATATTTAACTTTCTTGGTCTGGCTTATTTTACTTAACAAGATGGTCTTTCAAGTTGTGTTCTTCCTGTCGCTTTGCCCCTTCATCCCAGAAGCAACAACTGAGGTGTTCAAATTCTAGAAATGCTATGTGGGTGGTCCACGATCACTCAAGAGATTGTTGAAAACACATGCAGGTTACTCAGTTACCCTCAGGCATTCATTCCTCATCTCAGCCCGCGCTGCCTCCTCCCCACACCCCAGGGATGGCTGGTTATCCTTCAGAGGCTGCTTCCCACTAGTGCTGCCACCTCTGTGGGTTTATTGGGGAACCCTGGTCAGAGCACCTGCAGCGAGTGGGAATTTTAAACCCTATCGCTCATCATCTCTTTACTTCTAAATTCACTCTGAGGCACACAGACCACACCCACTAGGAAACAGGAAATTTACTCTACAACACAGAACATCTGACACAGAATTGCCACATATGAGAAGATGTTAGTAATACCAGGCAAGAACCAGAAATGATTCATTACAAAACCCCGAGTGTAGTTGTTAGTTATGAAGAATGTAATCCTTGAAATGAAATAGCTAGTTGAAAAATGAGAGTTAGAAGCTTAGACTGTGAAATCTTCCAGGGGAAAAAGAAAATAGAAAATAAAGAAAAAAAGAAAAGAAATTTCCAGAGATATGGCAAATAGATATTCCAACATCCACATATAGAACTGTAAGAAAGTGAAAATGAGGGGAATAAAGTATTAAAAGAAAAAGAGGGCTGGGGATTTAGCTCAGTGGTTAGAGTGTTTGCCTTGCAAGCACAAGGGCCTGAGTTCGATCCCCGGCACCAAAAAAAAAAAAAAAAAAAAAAAAAAAAAAAAAAAAAAAAAAAAAAAAAAAAAAAAAAAAAAAAAAAAAAAATTAGAAGAAAAAAGATTTTAAAATTCCTATAATTAAACAAAGATGAAAGAACCTCCTAGTACAAACAAGACTTTAAAAAAAAATGACCAATTCGGCATGCTATAGTGTAACTGAAAAATGTGATAAAAAAAAAAGAGAGAGAGAGAGAGGGCTTTTCTGTGCTTCTAGAAGGAAATGATTCCAGAGAGAAAGCTGGTAACCATTCAAAGATTAAGACTCAGGTTACTAGCAGACCTCGTGTTAGTAATACTGGATGTAAGAAGAACTAGACAGATGATTCTAACTACAAAATGAAACAGCCTAGACTACCATTTCCTTCCAAACTATTATTCACTGTGAGGCTGTAAATGAGATGGAGGAGAAGGAGGCCTCTGAAATTTTGCACACAAAGACTCAGGTTGAAAATGTTCTCGGAAGAACTTTAGTTCAAAGGTACAAAGTCATTACTGGAGAGAGAGGGGGCAGAGGAAAATAAGTTACTCCCTCACTTTTTCTTCTGAGAGATCAAGGCAGAAAAATAGTGCTTGGCAAGCATTTAACGGAGGCTTAATTTCACCAGGCATTTTGGCACCTCTCCGCAAAGACAAGAATCACCACCATGCAGTAACATGGTCCTAACCTCACTCCAGCTATACCGCTGATGTAGCGTGAAAGCGCAAAATGAATGGATCAGACCCTTTGTCTCGAGATCAGTAAGCATTTCAGTGGTTGCCACAGAGCACAGATATCGTTTCGGTCTGAGCGGGGTCCTGCAGTATTGCACGTGTCTCATCCCTGGGAAGTGGCTGTGGGTCAGCAGATCATGTCCCAAGTGTCCAGCTGCTGGCCCGAATTAGACTGCCTCACCTTCCCCTCTGCCAGACTGACAGTGCATCCCACACAGATGATGACAGTTCTATAACACATGCAGGTTACTCAGTTACCCTCAGGTCTCTTAATCTTCAATACTAACATTCCTGTTTCCTCTGTTAACCTAAATAGTAATCAGCTGTTGCAATGTTCCGCTGTCCCCCTCCCCTAAATTGTTATTCTGTGTAGAATCTCGTATTTTTAGTTAGGTTGATACATCTGATGTCAGGACTGGGATTTACCCAAGTAGAGCATGTATTATTAGCAATAATACATTTTCATATATAGGCACCAATCTAGAGTAATTGCATCATTTGATATAGGTGGTTGGGTTAAAGTAAGAATACGTATAAAAGAAAGGGACAACAGGGTTGGGGATTTAGCTCAGTGACTAGCAAGTGTCAGGTCCTGAGTTCGATCCCCAGCACCAAAAAAAAAAAAAAAAGGACAGCCATTTTGTTTGCACATTGGAGATATTTCTCTCCCTTTTTCTTCCTTTTCCTCTGTCTTGAATGAGTATAGAAGTTGACTCGTAGATATTTATATTTTATGCAGGACTAGCTGGAATAAAAAACCTCCAATCTACCTTGATTTCAGGTTTGTCTTGTTTTTTTATTTTTTGAGACAGGGTCTCACCAGGTAGTCTAGGCTGGCCTTGAACTCACTACGTAGTCCAAGCTGGCCTCGAACTTGCAGCAATCCTCCTGCCTCAGCCTACCGAGTGCTGGGATTACAAGCGTGTGCCACCGCACTGGGCTTCAAACAACCTTGATTTTAATTATGAAGTTATCTTTCTTTTGTTGGCCTGGCTGGTTTGCTTGACTAATCAATTCAGGCCAGAAACATTTTTAGAGATCATCATTGAAAGGTTGTTTGTATTGTTTCCTTGGTTTTTCCTGGCCCATGTAGCAGAAGAAATCATTTTTATGCGAGGCAGAGATCTCTTTTCATTGCTCAGAATTTTGACTAAGACAGAAACATGGTTTTAAAAAGGCAGAATGGTTTTAGCACCCTAAGCAATTTAAAGCCACTTGAACCAAATTTTCGTTTCCAAGAAGGATAACTGTTGGGTGTCTAGGTTGCCATGGAGTTGTAAATTGCAAAACGACTATTTGGAAACTATTTATCTCTTTCTCTAGAGGCTTAAATGCCATAAGAAAAACGTTTTAAGTGAGCTTATACCTGTTTTCAGTTTGTCTTTATCTTAATATAAGTGAAAAAGTTGGCAGATTCAAAATAGGCAGAGAGAAACAATATACAGAGTGTTAAAAGTACTTTACATGATAACCGTATAATCGCAGTATAAGAATATTTCTTTCTTGCTGATAAAAAAAGAAAATGCACAAAAATAGACCTAAACATCACCGCTTCTAGTTCGTGAAGCTGAATCGTCTTTGCAGGCTTTGGAATTTGGGGATGTCATTTTGTTTCTTACCAGTTTTTCAAGCCCAAAGAACGTCTCTGGTCTGTCAGGTAATTTTAAGGGTTTGGGTCACGGTTCTGGCCGAGTTTTGCGTGGGTGCCGCTCGTAACAGGCACACAACCACCAGCGCGCCTCCTTCACACCCTTCTGCTTCGTTCAGTATTTGGTGAGGGCCTGACAAACGTGATTCCATTTTGATTTTGACAACTTTTACAACCCCCAAGAGGCCAGTAGGAGCTGCTGTGGCCAAAGAAGGGGAGAGGGATGCCTGGGCCTCAGGCAGCTGAAGACCGGACAGACCCAGTGCTGTACATTAAATCCTAAATTTTTAAACAGGGAGGTATGAGTGTTATTTCTCTTGGAATGAGAAAACCAAGGCTTGGGGCTGTGGGGCAGGGGGGACTGGCCCCCGGCAGCCTGAGTCCAAAGCCTGCATTCTGAACTTACTCACTGTGTACACAAAGCATGCACACACACACATGCACACACAAATAGACACATTTGCAGATAACTGCTTTATTCAGAAGGGCACAGCCTCCCCAACCTCTGGAGCATAGCTGCTAATGCTAAACCAGAAACTGGGCTTGGAGGGAACCAGTGGATGGGGGTGGGGAAATGTCTTGCTGTATGGGGGGGCGTGTGCTTGTGTGTGTGTCTGTGTGTGTGTGTGTGCGCGTGTGTGCTGTTCAGAAGGTTTCTGCCTAGGCCCCAGTGAGAGGGGCTTGCTTGTTTTATCACCAGGAATTTGCCTGGAGGAGGGAGAGGACTACAAGCAGAAGGTCAGCACTGGGTGGTCTCTCAGCAGCG
>PVJO010014566.1:0-47900 GCA_004026905.1 Hystrix cristata | reverse complement strand
AGAGAGAGAGAGAGAGAGAGAGGGCATGGAGGGAGGTGAGATGACGGAGAGAAAAACTGCTTAAATGATTTTTAAAGGTGGTGATTGTTACTGCCTGCTATTTCGTTAGCAACTCCTGTCATTTTACAGCCTTGCTGAGATCTGACAGAGTGCTTAGGTAGCTTTCTTTTTCCAGGATGTGTGCAGCGGGAAACTGCCTAATGCGGTGACACAGTGCGGATTTCTAAGACAGCCTAGCCCTGGTTTGTGGAGTGCATGGGAGGCCGCGTGTGCGTGTGCATGTGCGCGCGCGTGTGTGTATATGTGTGTTGCCAGAAACTAGCAGATTTGGGCTGTAGTGCAGAAGAAGAAAAGGAAGCAAAGAATTCATCAGATTCGTTGCTTCCATGGTGATTACACTTCTGAAGGTGAAATAGGATTATTG
Source organism: Hystrix cristata (assembly GCA_004026905.1). Taxonomy (NCBI): domain Eukaryota; kingdom Metazoa; phylum Chordata; class Mammalia; order Rodentia; family Hystricidae; genus Hystrix; species Hystrix cristata. Next base: position 47,476 of record PVJO010014566.1, on the reverse strand, counting down.
CAAATTGGCAGAATCATTTAGTCTTTGTTTCCTGTGCCCTCAACGATGAATGATTTAATATAACTAAAAATCGGTGTGGTAGGCAGTCTTGGTTATTGGTGAAATGTTTGCGCTTGAAATTTACAGATACAAGTTGTTATATTTAGGGGGCTGTTAATTGCTTTACCTTTATTCCTAATGCGGTGGATCTGCCAGGGTTGTTTGCTGTGTAGCATAGTGGGCATATAGTATAGAACAAAAATTCAAATGTATTTGTATTTATTTTGAGGAAGGAAGTAGCTGTTTAATCGATACTTTCACTTGATTAGCATTTATTTTGGAAGAAGGTTATGTAAGGAGGACAGAGAAATGATGCCTTGATATAGACACCTAGTAGCATGTTTTTGTGACCTCTACTAGTAGATAAATGAAATGTGTCATTAAGAAAGCAGAGCCCCAGACTGCCCATCCTGCATTTTTACATTAGGAAAAACTCAGTTTAAAAAAGTACTTTAGAATCAATTTTGTTTAGTAGGTTAATTTCTTAAAGGTTTATACTTATTAGATCTTATGCTAGATTTGTCAGAAAATCCATTTTAAAACTTAGGACTGGAGTGGGTATAGTGGTGAACACATTTAATCCCAGCACAAAGCTGAGGCAGAAGGATCATGAGTGAGACCCTCACTCAAACAAACAAACGAATGAAAAAAGAATTAGAAATGCACCTTGGCTTCACTTAAATTCTCTGTGTCCTCGGTTGGCAGATTTTGAGTCACACTAAAGCAACCCACTGGAGTGAGCATTGCTACATTTGGGGATCACATGCCATTTTGATGATTAATAACCCTCCATTTCTCATATTTCTCTTATGCTAATAAAATAGAGCATATACAAGAGAGATTGATTCACTACTTCTTCCTCCAGATTTCCCTGCTTTCTGTCAATAGCCTTATTGGGGATCAGGCAATAAAACATTAGTTCTTAATGAGAACTAGTAACATTAGTTCTTAATGAGCTTGTAATCTTTATTTGATTCTTTTGGAGGCGTGCTGGAGATTGAACTCAGGGTCTTGTGCTTGCTAGACAAGTGCTCTACCACTTGAACTAATTTCCCGACCCCTTGTAATCTTTATTAACCACTGTTGCTGGTAAAATCCTGAATCGTGAAACAGTTTCTGTTCAAGTTAGAAATTCTTTTCAGTACATTTTGCCATTTTACTAAAAATGGTATGACCATGCGTCAGTTACTTTCAGTTGTTAGTTATCTGTTAAGACCTCTGTTTATCTGGTGTGTAAATAATCTAGCCAATTCCAGCTTTTCAACACCTCTCACTCATTTCCCCCCTCTTGTTTTCTAATTTTGATTGTTGTAATGATCATATGAATAACTCTCAGAAGATGGAAAGAAGAGACACTTGAATCAATAGATTGTCACCTATTAGCTCTGATAAAAAATATATTTAGTTGGAAGAGGAATTTAAAAACTATTGGCTAGAATGAGATTTGGGGTTATATATCTGTATACCTCATGTCCTTTCTTAGAAATTGAGACCCAATCAGTCAATGTAGCCTGGATTACAGATTTATGAGCAGATGATATTGGTAATGTTCCAAAATAGGTTTTTGGCAACAACTCTTTAAATTATTATTTAGGAATGAAATTAAAAAAAAATTTATTTTATTTTATTTTTTGTTGTTGTTGCTTTGTTTTTTTTTTTTTTGAAACAGGGTCTTGCTATGTAGTTCAGGGTGGCCTTGAACCACTATGTAGTCCATGCTGGCTTTGAATTTTATGAGTGATCCTCCTGCCTCAGCCTCCTGAGAGCTGGGATTACAGGTGTGTGCCACCACGCCTGGCTGAAATTTTTAATTAATTAACCCTTAAAATATTTAATTTATCCAGTGGGACACCTGTAATCCCAGCACTGAGGAGGCTGAAACAAGAGAGTCACCCTGAGTTCAAGGACAGCCTGATCTACATAGTGATAACCTGTCTTAAAAAAAAAACAAAACATGTTCAATCCCCAGCACCAAAAAAAAAAAAACAGGTAATTTCAACATCAGGATAAAGAACAAACAGGTGTTCTTTTTACTTAGTGGAAGTTTTGTTGGTCCTGTGGTTTCTGGTTCTCTTGAGCATAAGACTGCCCAGCGTCTGAGAAGCCTCAGGCATCAGAGTGACTTCAGTGTGGGAAAGGAAGCTGCTCTGGAGCTGCCTTTTAAAAAATGCAAACTTGCTCTAAGCCCAAGATGTGGTTTCCTCATCACGAATGCCCTTGAGTTACTGTGACCTTTAGGATAAATTTTTGGGCTGACTTAAGTAATGATCTACAGAGGACAAAACTACTAAAAATTCCAGCTATATTGTTGACTCTGGCTAGATGAGGCTCCATTCCATTTTTGAGCAAAATGGAACGAGTGGTACTTCTTTTATATATGGGATTGCACTGGTCCAAGGCCTATGCCTGAAATGGTCCCTGAGCAATCGCTTCTGAGACTGTGGTTTAAACTGTTTACCGTGGGAACTTTTTCTTTTTCTTTCTCGCTCTGGTTTTTTTTTTTTTTTTTTTTTTTTTTTTTTTGTAGTAGGGATTGAACCCAAGGCCTTTGCACTGAGCTATATCCCAGCTTCCCCCACCCACCCTTTTTTTTGAGACAAGAGCTTTCTAAATTGCCCAGGCTGAGCTTGAACTTGAGCTCCTCATCCCTCAGGCTCCCAGTGGTTTTAAATTTAATTTGCTTTTTGATAAACGTAGTACTTTGATGTGGTTCAAAATTCAAAAGATCCAAAGACAACACACATAGTGAAAAGCTATTATCCTGTCCCCAGTCCCTTAGCCACCTCCTTGGAGGAAATAGCCACTGTTGGCGATTACTTTTGAGAGATAATATATGCATGGACAAACAAATTACAATGAAATATATTCCTTTTCAGTGATTTTATGCAAACAACAGCATATTACCCACCGTGCTTGGTACATTGCATTCTTCAGTCAACAGTGTAACCTGGAGACCATCAAGATTCTCTCTCCATGCACCTTGAGGAACTTCTGCAGTTTTTCAGGGTGTCCAAGCCTCTACCAGGATGTCTTGGTTAAGTTGGAAGATATTCTTGAGTGATTTGGAAGGCAGCTTTTCTCAGTAATGTCATCTTAGAAACTGTCCCAGGCCCATTCACAGCATTATAAGCCCCCCTTTCAGGTTGCAAAGAGGCAGATTAATGGAAGAGGTATCAGACTTCACGGTGGAGTAGCTAGCTAAATTTTTTTCCCTATAGTGGTTTTGTGACCTTCAGCATGCCACTTAACTTTCTCAGCTTTCTTCTCCTGGTTCAAAAATGAAAGCGCCTTGTAAAATGTTATTCAAATGGAAGCATCATTTATTTTTTATAAATGTTGATCCTATTTTATATTGATTTTATTACTTTCACTTTTTAGCTTTATTCCCTTAGAATACTTTGGTTCCTGGAAGCCACAGTTAGAGTGACTCGGTTGGTAATTCCCTGGTTTTTAAGCCAAAACCATTTCCTCTATATGGGAGTTCTAGCATTTTTGCAAATGTGCTTTACCTTGGAGGATGGCTTGTGAATGTTTTCTGATTTTTAAATTTCATATGAAAGATTAGACCAGGGAATGTCTCTGTGTGGAGATTTTCTAGTTGTGGTTCTAAATTTTAACTTCCATGAATTAATCTTTAGTTTGCCTGTCATTTGTTTGCTATCAGTAGCTAAATCATTGCTTATTAAATATCATTCTTTAGAACATAAACTTTTGTATGAATTCTTAATTATTTTAGCTGTATCTGTGGCACATTTTTCTTTCTTTCTTTCTTCCTTTCTTTCTTTTTTTGGGTGCTGGGGCTCGAACTCAGGGCTTTGCTCTTGTTAGGCAAGCACTCTATCACTTGAGCTAAATCCCCAACCCCCTGTCATACCTTTTGAGAGGTTACAAAAAGTTCCACCAGATCTAGACAACAGAAGGAGTTCTGGTTCCTTTAAACACCCTTCTCTATCCAAGATCAAATAACTTTTCGGGTTTTTACAGCTAATGCATCTTAACTTGACAGTCATGGTTAGATTGACATAATTTTAGTGAAAGTAATTTACCAAGTCTCCATTAAATTGTCTTTTAATATGAACTTGTCGAACCTGTTCCCTGGGAGATACTTTCCTGTCCTCTGTGTCTCTTAAATATCTTTCCGTGACAGTGAGAACAAGGGTACAAAATACCTTCTTTTAGGTGAAATTCTTTGCAAGCCTGAGATCCCACACTACATGTATGCTTTCAGAAAATATTTCTTAAGCACCTGTTTTGTGTCAGACGGTGTGCCAGGACATACGGATTCAGAGATAAAGTCTTGGATCTCAAGCGCTTTACAGCAAAACAAATAAATGATGCAACATAGTAATCATTATTATGGCATCTTGTACAGGAGAAATGAAAGCATTGAAGAAGGCAAATGGATCTTCCTCAGGAAGTCATGGCTTCAAAAAGACAATTAGGCCGTATCTTAAAGGATAAAGAAGGATTTTGCCAGGTGAATTTAGGAGACTTTGCATTTTAGGAAGAGGGAACAGAATATGCAAAGCTCCGGTGTGCTGTATCATGTGTATGTGTGAGGGGAGTGTATATTTTGATTACGTATTGGGGAGTGGTGAGGGGCAGAACTTGGCAGCTAGTTAGGGGCCAGTAAGGTTAAAATACTAGCTCTATAGTTGACTTGCTTTAAGGCATTGAGATTTTGGGTATGCATTATACTTTAGACTCCCTGTGTTTGTAAAGCCCATAGTATGGTAGGTCCATAGTACTGCAGGTCATTGCAGGCATGAAATGTTTTCTAATTGCTAGTAGTAAGAAAGGTCTGAATATTGTGCCCACAAGATCTCCATGGGGATTTACCTTCATGGGTACATTAACTTGTCTTAGAAAAGTCTAAGGAAATGCCAGCCATAGATATTACCCCATTTCTGGAGCTGGTGCTGTGATGTTGGAGGCTGAACATGGTCTTGTGATCACATAGGTCATATTTTGAATATTTGATGTGTGTTCTCAGTTACATAGAGTGCTTAGGATCTGTAATCAGGTAGCTGCAGCCTCACCTCTTGGGTATACTTTGAGGCCAATCTTTTCTTTCCAGATGAATCCAAAAATTACTTTCTTTCTGCATTTTTCATTTGATGTCATTATGGTATGTAGGTGGCAGCTTTCTTGGGCACAGTTGTCTGTATAACTGCTCACAAAATGAGTCATTGTCTGCTTCTGTTCTTCTGCCTGAAAATTCCATCTTGGAAATACTGTCATGCGATTGGTGACTGTGACATGCTACTCATGATGTACATTGCAGCCGGTTTTGTTATGTTGATAAAATCTACCTGTGTCATCAAGAAGGGATAAATAGCTTATTAACTGAGTCAGTTTCTCTTCTTCTAAATGGTATCCTCCATGAAAAAGATGCTAAGCAAGCATCTTCATAGAACACATGTATGTCTTACAGTCTAAGCATACAGTGCCTAACATTTGTTATTGTGTCTGTCTCAATCCTTACCACAGTTGTTACTTCTGTTTGAGCAGCTGGCCAGTTTAAGTAGATACTAACTTTGAAGAAGTTCTGTACTGGCCCTTAGAACTTTGACACTTCAGCATACCACATTGAAAAGGTAGGAACCAAGTCTACATAGAGTAGAACAGCTCAATGTTAATACACTTTTAGCAAATTTCTCTATCATTAAAGCACCATTCCTGTACTGTTTTAATTTCAAAATTGTGATTTGCCACACATAACATGTCGAGTAGAATGTAAGCCCACAAGGGCAGGGGTTGGGCCTGTTTTGTCCATTGTAGTCTTCCCAGCAATGAATAGGAACCTTGCTATCAGTAAGTTTTTGTTTGAATAAATGGATTTTTATTATCCATAAATATTTTGTTCCTTACTAGAAGAAGTCTTTTATTCATTATCTAAATAATTGCTGTAATTCTCTGGAAAATTATTTTCTGAAGAATAAGTTTTAAAATGTGTTTCGAAGTCTCTATTTGAAGGTCCCCTCAGTCTGGGTCCAGTCAGGGAAATGAAAAACCACTGTAGGTCACGCAAGCAGAAGGGATATGGTACAGAGAATAGGCAGTACAGGCGATGTAAGTGCCACAAAACCAACCAAGGGCTGAGAAGGCACCTGAGGGATCAGCAATACCTGGGAGCTACTAGGCCCTGAAGGAAAATAGAACGCCAGAGGCCTTAGCCAATTGCTGTGAACTAGAAGCATGGAAAGAGGAGCTGTCTAGGGCAACTGGAACCCAAGCCAAGTAAGAGGGAGAACTCCGGCTTTTCTCTTCTTGCCTCTTATCCCCATCAGCACCACCACTTGAGGGAGTTTACCCAGAAATCATTTGACAGGGAAGCTGGGGAGATGAAGTTCCCTGTGACTGAGTGGAGCAAGGTAGGATCCAAGCACTAACAGGTAAAAGCAGAAAGGCACTTAAAACATCTCCAAGATATAATTCTTTCCCCTTAATTGAATTATTGTGGACAAGAGATAGTTTTGAGGCAGATACAACTTCATGTGCTTCTGAAGGCTTGTGAGACTGTTGCCGAAACAATATTTAGTCCCAGGAAGTAGCATAACAACTCAGTCATGACCTGTGTAATTAGGGTATGTGACTAGGCAAATTAGCTTCTGTTGAATCTGTATTTGGCTGTTGGTCGATGCCAGGAGCTATTTATCTTTTGATTATTCAGAAAACAAGTTCCTGTAGGGTGTGGTGATGCATGCTTGTAATCCCAGCACTTGGAAGATTGAGGCAGGAGGATCGCCATGAGTTCGAGGCCAGCCTCGGCTACATAGTGAGTTCAACGGTAGCTTGGACTACATCGAGAGACCCTGTCTCAAAAACCAAAAAGACACAAAAACAAACAAACAAAAAAAGAAGATAAGTTCCTACCCTGTCAATTCTGGAAAGGCTTAGGCATGGTATATCTACATTGAACTGTCCCACCTACAACTGGAAAATGAACAGTTTTGAGGAGGGTGGCCTTAAACCATACACAGTTTAGTCTTTAATTGATAGTTAAAGTTATTGTGATGGGGCTAACTTTCTTGGTGGTACACATAATTTTGACTCCCCCCCACCCCACCCCACATACCCAGTACTGGATATTTAGCCCACGGCCTTCACACTGAGCTATTTCCCTAGCTTTTTATTTTTTTACTTTTGAGACAGGGTCTCGCTAAATTGCTACATTGCCCAGTCTGGGCTCCAACTTTTGATACTGCTGTCTCAGCCTCTCAGCGTGCTGGGATTACAGGTATACACCATTATACCTGGCTGATTTTACCTAGTCTTATTAGTTGGTAGTTGATAGTCCCCATCTACAACTTCAGATGGGTTAGTATTGGGTGAGGGAGGTGAGAACACTGAATATGTTTTCGTCTTTACTAGACCAGGAAAGTATTTTGTGCATAAGGAGTGTTGCTTCTCCATCTAATGGAAGAACTTCCCAAGTCATTCTACTAGTTTTCTTTTGAATTATAAACGTGTTTGAGTTTGTGATACAAGTTCAGTGCTTTCTAGAAGTGCTTTTTTTGTCAATCAGGTCACCTGCATTTGAGCCCTTAATGGAATTGGTGGAACTAGGCCAGCAGAGGGTTTCAGTGCAGTGTGAGTATGTCTGCTTTTGGGCTGTGACTTTCTTCAGAGGCCACAGATAAGGGACCTTCATTGTTTGAGTAACGTCACTAGTTGTAAACATCACATAGGTTTCATTGCTTTTTACTTTCCTACAAAAAGTTAATTTCCTCTTGGCAGGGATTGTTGTCATTCAGAGATATAATTAAAATGTACTTTAGTATTTTTAAAAGTATATTCAGCTGCTTCCCAGAGTACTATTCTTTCCAGTTTAAAAGATAACCTAAAAGTTACATCTATTTCATTTTTGAAGCCTCGTGTATAATAATTATAATCTTTCACTACTGTGTTTGACTCTTCCCTTTTCCAAACTTTCTCCTTCCCTACCCCACTCTTCTGGATCCTGTATTTCCCCACAGGCTTTGTGAATGCTGGGCCATTGATGACTGAACAGCAGGGTCCCCAGTGGAAGGCCCCAGAGATGAGCCAAATCCACCTTCAGCTGTGGCCATCCATCGGCGTAAGGTTGCCCTGGTGGTTGTCTTCAGTTTGTCCAGCTCTCCTCTTCCCCCGTCCTCCCTCTTGTGTAACTGAAACTTGCCCTGGAATCCCACCACTGTAGTCTGTCACTGGGTAATATGTAGTAGAATTTTATTACGGCTGCTGCTTTTCATTTTCAATTAATGTTAAGGGATTCTCTGCCAATTTTTGTTAACCAGAGCCCTCTTGCCCGTCAATTTGTGTATTCCCTATATATATTCGGGTTTGCTTTTAAATACGTGTAAAGTACAGTTTATCTAAATACTGAATTTCATAAGCCCATTGGAGAATATTTTGTCAGTGTTTTTTTTAATTAAGTCAGAGCTTTCAGAAAGAAATTTCTAAGTCCAAAACAACAACTGGATTCTTCAGGCTTCATGATTCCTCATTCAAAAACCAAATGTGAAATGCTGCCATTTTACGATGTACTGAGAATAGTAAAGCAAATACAGGAGGGATAGGTAGGCCTGTAGCTGATAGGCCTATCCTGGCATGGTGATTGGAGCATAGTCTTCGTTTCCTCAAAGAGCTGTGCTTTCTTCTGCTGTAGTTCCTGGGAATGAAAGACCGTAAATTCCAACCTTTGACTGCAGAGTTTACATCTGTAGATGTGGGTTTACACATTAATCTGACAGCATTACTTTACTTCATTTGCTTGATGTGCACACGCAGTAAATTTTCTTGTTTAACTTCTTCCTCTTTTCTTGTTTAACTGGAAGTCCCCGAATGTGGATTTAGAAATGAGTTCTGTAATGTTTCTAGCTTTGAGTTAAAATTTTGCCTTAATGTTGTTTAGAGGGTTGTTTTTGTTCCTATGCCTCAGAAAGTTAATTTCTTACAGAATTTTCTCTGTGAGCTGATGACATCTTATGCTGCCGGATGACGCTCCTGGCAGAAGGGACGTTGCTGTCTTTTTGTTGTTGCTGTTACTTTACCTCATGTGATCATGGACATAAGCCCGCAGAGGAAAAATAGGAAGGAAACTCTCTGTTCTTAGCATGAAGCTTTTGTTCAAAATAGCTGTAAACAGCAGAGTAATGGAAACTAATTTAAATATGACCACTGATTTGAAAAAAAAGAATTAAAAGATTTGGGCTTTTCTGCTACATTGAAAGCATTTTTCCTCAAAGTGTAGCTGTTTGGGATAGGAAGTGACTGTTGCTTCGAAAGTGGGATGAGGAGTCTGATTGAAGGAACTGTTGCAGACAGAGGAGAAATTTCAGAAAAGGTCTGTCCTACAGTGTGACTGCTGCATGAGTATTCTCAGCTTACAGGAGAGGGGCAAGGAAGCGTCATTAAATGCAACATTGGAACCAGGAAGACTCCAACTTAGCTCCCCTGAGCAGCCAACCTACTGGGTTCTGAACCCGATTCGTGAACAGAAGCAGCCTGATGCAAGTGACTCAAATTGAGTCCATGTTATGGTAGAGTAAAAATAGGTTCCAATTTCATTAGACTTCTCATACATTTAAGGGAAAGAGGGGGAAAATGTGTTGCCATAGAAACAGACTCCCAGACCTGTTATTTTGTCTTATGGGATTTGGGGGAGTGGGGAGGTGGGAGGATCTTTATAGTTATTATCTAAACATTAAATACTGTTTCTTTAAAAAGCAGAGACTTCATCATTTTTGTGAAAATTATCCACATTCATGACAAAAATCACTGGGAAGTATGGAAAACAGAATAATGCTAAAGATAGCTCCCATAATCCTCATCTCCCATTGTTTTCTTGAACTTCTACCACAGTGGTTTTTATTTTTATTTATTCTTTTTTTTTTTTTTTTTTTTGGTTTTTTGAGACAGGGTCTTGCTGTGTAGTTCAGGCTGGCCTTGAACTCACTACATAGCCCAGGCTGGCCTTAAACTCTCCGCAATCATCCTGTTTTAACCTCCTGAGTACTGGGATTACAGGCATGTGCCACCACACCCAGCTCACAATGGTTTTTATATCAGTATTGTTTTGTTTAGCATTTATCATAAGCATGTTCGTGGTGTTACAATATTTAAATAACTTCATTGTATTTCATCGTGGGAATACATCATTATTACTTAACCCCAGCCCAATTGTTGGGCATTTTGGTTTTTAGTTTTTCAGTATTACAAATAATGGTATGATGTAAATTTTTGTGTTGCTGTTAGGCTGATGGGTTATTTATGTGTTCAGATTTGAGTAGTCATGGGGGCCCTCTGATTATAAAATGTCGTAGGGCTAGGATGTGGCTTAGTTGTATTGTGCTTGCCGTGCATGTGTGAGGCCCTAGGTTTGGTTCCCCAGCACTGTAAAAGAAAGTTGTAGGAGGGATCCTCTGGGTTGGAGATGGTTTTGCTGGGGGGACTGTCATTCGGAAATGATCATTGCATTAGGTATCTGTTGATGCAAGGATTGACCACAAGGACAGCTTTATGGTTCATATAACAGTAAGTGGGCTAGCATGTCACGTTAGATGTCTGGTGTGCGGGAATACTTTCATGCCATTGATTAGCTGCTTAGGTTCACACAGTCCTCTTTCACTTAAATCCATCCCCTGGGAAGGTGGATTAGAGACCTACATTAGTGAAAAGGGGATAACTACTGCCTTTTTTTTTTTTTAAAGGAAGATTTTCCTTAGACTGTGAGCGAGGACAGAGACTATGTCTTCATATTTGTCTGTATACCTAATGCACAGTGTCTCTGTCCCCAGAATGAATAGCATTATTTTATTAATGTGTTTGGGTCATGTTCTTTTTGTTTTGTTTTTTGATGGCCACTGTCATACTGTTAAGTCAGATACTTGAAGATCTGTGGCATTCCAGGAAGCCAAGCAGGTGACTCTTACGGTTGTTTTGTGGTCATTGCTTCTTTGCACTATTTCATTCGTGTGCTTCAGGTTTCTGTCAACTGAAAGTGGAGCCAGTCACAAAGCCAATCTTGTGCCCTCTCAGTGGGAGGTTTTAGTGTGACACATCATGTTGGGAGAAATGTAGCAGAGGGTATGAAACAGGAGGCAGAAATAGCAGTCCTTAGCCTTTCAGTGGGATGGGAGTAAATATTTAGACACTGCTCTCAGGTGCCATAAAAATTAGTAACAACTTTGCAGCATTTGGACGCTCTCCTGCACCCACTGGAACAGGTCTGTTGGACTTGAAGAATCTTACCTTGGCTCTTTTGAAGTTAGTTATTTTCCTAGAGACCTGCCCTGGTTTCTCTGCCTAATGTTGTTCTCTGTGTAGGATCTTTCCATTCACGTGGCTGGCATTTTTGCCTTACACATTTTTGCCTTGTGCCATGCCTTTCGACCTGTATACCTCATTGTACTCCTGAAATACCTCGGTTTTGAAATATTCTGGTGAGTCTTTTCTTTGAGAAAGGGCAAATCTCTGCCTCTTGCCCTCCTTCCTTAAGGCAGAGCTCTTTTGATGATGAACATTCAGCATACCAGTGGACTAACCATTTGTACTTTAATCCCGGAACTCATTTCTATTCATTGTTTGTTTAAGAATGAAAGTTCTCTAGCTTGTTTGGAAATGGCTGTGATTCAGTTAAGTGACACTGATTTTCCATGTTTGACATTGGTCGGGCTCCTCTGACATGGTGAGAAAGCCACTGCATTGCTCTGCGGAGAGAGGTGCTCATGTCTGTTTCCTCACAGGAGAGTTCATTGGTTGATTCAGAAAGCTTTGCATAGGCGCACTACCCTAGAAACAATTAAAAAACTGCCGAGGCACTTGGTCTTGCTGGTCTGTTCCATTCTTCTCCCATTCTGGCATCCTTTTGAGGAAGGGGAGTGTGACTGGGAAAGGGTGTGGCTAAATCTTCATGAATAATCTCGGGTGTTGAATTGTGCGTTGTGATGAAAAAGAATACCTAAAGAACAAGGTATCCATTTAGTGACTGTTATTGAGCCCCAGTGTGTCCTACACATTTGGAGTGTGTAAAGATGATGCTAATTCCGGGGCCACTGACAATCACTTCTTCCAAAAACTTGGCCACATGACTTGATTACTGTGGGCCTTGACTTTCCAACTGTGCTTGGACTAGAAAATCTCTAAGATTCTTTTCAATTTTAGAATTCTATATTTGTGTCAGTCAGATTTTTGTCACTATAACAAAATACTCAAGACAGTTCACTTTTAAGGAGAAAAGATTTGTTTTGGATCATAGTTCTGGAGGGTCCATTCAAGTTCAAGTGGACCCGGGGCTAGAGCAGAGCTGCATTTCATGGCTGGAGCACATGGTGGAGCAGCCTCCCCTGGCTTCTGCCCACTTAGATGCCTAACACTTCTCTACCACCTGCCAGTTGTGACAACTAGAGATTTCTCCTTTTGCCCCTGTTTGAGTTACTTTTCTCTCGTTGTTGGGACAGAATACCTGACATCCAAAGTTAGGGGAAGAAAGGTTTATTAGCTCACAGTCTGCAGAGGTTTCAGTCTATAGTCCGCTGGGTCCGCTGCAGGGCCGCATGGCAGAGGCAGGGTTGACTGGCATGGCAGACCGGCAGCTGACCGGCAGCAAAGTAAAGTGAGGAAATGCAAGGAATGTATGCAAATAAGCAATGCAAACAAGCAGCTAGTTAGCTTCGTCCTGTATCCAAGCAGCTAATTAGCTTCTTCCTGTATCTTATCTAGGCTACCTGCCCTTAGGGCAGGTAGCACTCCCACCCTTAATTTTAGTTTCACATCCTTGATCCCAGCAGAACCATGCCAAACCGATCAGTGGATTAATTTAGTAACCACACACTCTAGATCCAGCTATCTCTTACCACATGAGGCTTTGGGGGAACATCTAGACACAAACCATGACAGCCCCTTAAGGAGAAGTTGCTTTGGTTGGGAACTACTGGACCATGGGGAAAAGAATGGGAGTATTTAAATGTGGGCTGTTCCTTTCTTGAACTGGAGCTTGAACCCGGGTCTTCACGTTGAGCTATATCCTCAGCCTTTAAAAAAAAATTTGGGGGGCTGAGGATTTAGCTCAGTGGTTAGAGTGTTTGCCTAGCAAGTGTGAGGCCCCAAGTTTGATCCCTGGCACCAAAAAAAAATTTTTTTTTAAATTTTGAGACAGGGTTTTGTTAAGTCACTGAGTTGCCCAAGCTGGGCTCAAACTTGCCCTCCTCCTGTCCTAACCTTTGAGAGATGCTGATATTACGGAGAAGTGCCACCATGCCTAGCTGGGCTGGTTTTTTTGGAGAGGTGCTGGGGATCAACTCAGAGCCTGTGCTTGCTAGGCAAGTGCTCTACCACTTGAGCTAAATCCTCAACCCCTGGGCTGTTTTTTTTTAATAATATTAGTTTTTGCCTGGCTTGGTGGCACATGCCTGTAATCCCAGCACTGGGGAAGCTGAGGCAGGAGGATCACTGAATTCAAGGCCATCTTGTGCTACATAATGAGTGCAAGACCAGCCTGAAATACAGAGTTAGACTCTGTCTCAAAAAAAAAAAATCAGTTTTCATGTTGTCTCTCTACTTCTTATTACTTGTTTTATTACTGAGCATGTATTCAGTGTATTATGCAGGTGAGTGCCAACCCTTGATCATGCAAAGTTTAATGATAATGGTGCCTAGTTTTGAATTATGAGGTCTGCCTGGCTGACCTTGACATGGTGGTATAGCTGTTGGCTCAGCAGTTCCTCCCTATACCTGCACCCTCCACCTGTCTTGGTCATTGGTTGAGGTATGATTGAAATGTATGAGAATGTTTTCTTGCAAAGGCTATCAGGTAGCAACCTAGGAAGCCCTGGGTTTGTGAGTTACAGAGCAGGGCAGAACTGGGTCTTATGCATTAAAATTTAGTGTTATAGCAGTTGTGTGCTCAGGGGAGTAAATTAATCTGTCATCAGTATCCCAGGTCAGGAATGTATCCAAGGGATGGGAATAGATATTGGAGGAAGAACGACTTTGTGAATCAGTGGCCATCTCACCCTCCTTTCGTGGCATCTAAAGGTATGCTTCACTCCAGTGGGCAGGTTCACTTTACATCTTCACTATTTTTTTGAGGATATGAGTAGATACTAGTCATTGCAAAAGGAACTTAAAGCTTTACTGTAAAATAATTTTAAGAAATGTAAAGCACTGAATGTCCCCAGAGGGTGAAGACATAACTTCTGGCGAACCAAGTTAGCATTTATTACCTGAAGTGATGTCATGAGCTCTAGGAAATTAGTTTAATTCTAACATCAAGTTTTAAAATATCAGGTCTACCTTGCCAACTTTGAAATGGTTGTCTAGCTGTTAGCTCAGTGATCCTTCTGTATACACTTACTCCCCCCAGCCTGCTGTTACTCACTGAAGTAGTGAATGAAATATATTAGATTTCTCAGGAGATCTAACTTTTGTACTTGTTATATTTGCTGTAAGATGTTTGTTTAGGTTGAATGTGTTTGAATTTGCCCTCAAGTTTTCTTCTCTCTCTCTCTCTCCCCCTCTCTCTCAGAACTGGAGATTGAATTCAGGGCCTTTACTCTGAGTTATGTCCCCTACCCTTTTTATATTTTTTATTTTGAGATAGGGTCTCACTAAATTACCCAGGCTGCCTCAGCCTCCCAGAGTGCTAGGATTACAGGCATCTACTACCATGGCCAGCTCCTCATCTCTTTAAAGCCATATTCTTCACTGGGTCAGGGATAGAATGATGCCAAGTGAGGCGGTGTGTTCTGTGGGCATTCTGGCGGGGATGTGCCGGGGCCCAAAGCCGTGACTCTGACACTTAGGCCTGTGTTGGCCCCTGTCCTTGGGTCCTGGCAGACTCTGCTCCAGTCCAGCTGAGTGCTGGACTAATTGCCCACATGGCGCCTTCGAGTCAAATGATTGTTTGTACAGAGATCATCTCACTGTTTGGCCCCTAATGAAATAACCTCCTTCCTGCCCCCAATGAAAGCAGCTATTTTTTGTTTCCTCCCTCCCTTTTTCAGAGAAGCCATGTCTCAGCTACCACTCTTCTAGCTTATTCATAAATGCTTTAAGCAGTCTTTGTGTAGAGGAAATTAGCGAGAGCCAAATATCATGGGCTTAACCAGGAGACAAGGAACATTACAGATACCCTTTCGTTTGACTTTCAATGTAAGATGTTTAAATTACTTTTGAGTTTCTGTCATAAGTCATGTAAAATTTAATCACATAAGAAATATACTCCTGAAACTGAGGTGGGAGATCACAAGTTCAAGCTCAACCCATGCAACTTAGTGACTTAGTGAGCTCCTATATCAAATCAAAATAAAAATAAAGGGCTGCCAAAACAGAACAACCACAAATGAGTGAGTGCTTAGGAGAGGCCGCGAAGTGCTGTGGGAGTTGGAATAAGAAGACTGGTATAGTCAGTCTGATCTCACTGACTTTAAGAGATTCTTCAACACAGGCAGAAGATCTTTTGGGTAGCTCATTTGCCTCTTTAAAATAGTTTCACTCTTTGCTACAAAAAATGGTCATAGCAGCACATAACAGAATCTCCCAGGGCAGTACCAAGAGCCAGCACCATCAAGAGCCCTGCACAGCTACCCAGGACCAGCTGGAAATGTGTGTGTGAGTATGTGCACATGTGCGTGTGTGCCTACTGGGGACCGAACCTAGGGCCCGTGCATAAAGTTTTTTATTAAGGTATAATTGGCAAATGAAAATTCTATGTCTTTGCAGTATAAAACGTGATGTTTTGATATATGCTTACATTGATTTTTTGGTTGTTTTTGTTGAGAAAGGTTCTTGCTGTGCATTCCTGCCTGGCCTTGAGCTCACGGCCTCTTACCTGAGGCTCCCGAGTGCTAGAATTACAGGTGTGAACCACTATGCCCAGAAGTTTAGTGAATCTTAGAGATAATAGTTACTATCTTTTAGAAGAGATAGATTTTAGAGAGTATCTAATCTAGGTAAGAAAATAGACTCTCAGAGAAGTAAATTGACTTGCCTGAAGTCACACAGTTAATTAGTAGTATAGTTTGGATAACCCCTGTCTATAGTCCGTGAGTAGCAGGGGCTGGAGAAGAAACCCCGGATGTGTACAGATGTTACTAGACAAGTTCAGAGGAAGCATTGGAGTTCCTGGGATTTGAAGGGAGTGAGTAGTGGATGTTAAAGGGCTGAGGAAAACTGCTGCACCCAGCTGTACAAAGCTGTGCTCTTTTGCACCCTGGCCATTTGGCTGTTTTATTGCTTTGGGCTTCTATACTTTTTTCTTTTTTTTTTTTTCCTCGAGGGGGTTGCTGGGGATTGAACTCAGGGCCTTGTGCTTGCTAGGGCGAGTGCTCTACCACTTGAGCTAAATCCGCACCTCTCTTTTTTTGGTTTTTGAGACACTATGTAGTTCAGGCTGACCTTGAACTCACTGTGGAACCCAGGCTGCCCTCGGACTCACGACAGTCCTCTTCCTATATGCATGTACCGCCACACCCAACCTTTATTACTTTCTGTATCCCTTTTATCTTTGTTTTTCATTTTGGGACTCCCTTGTCCAGGACTGAGCAAAGTCAAGGCAGCACCATTGTCTGCAAGCACTGCTACCAATCTAAAAAGACAGAACACCTCTGTCCTTCCTTTTTTCCAGTAGACCTCTGTCTGCCACCCTGTTGATTTCCCAGTATTACAGCCTTTAATGTGTTTGGGAACAGCCACTTTAAGTTCAAAGTGAACCACTGAAGTTCACTTTAAGACAGGTATAGATGTAGAATGACTATCATTTCATCAGTAAGTACTTAGCAGTGTTCTGCTTCACTAGCCTGCTTTTTCTGGTTACCTGGTAGGAAGGTAAGGTTGCTTTGTTTCATTTCCACCCAATGTCATAGCAATCTGTTTGCTACATCTGTTCTTTCAGTGATCACCTGGATTATGTTGGCTCAGCTGACTTGTATTTTGGTTGAGTAGCTGTGTTCTTCTACTAGACTCTCCAGACCGCCACCTTCATCTTGTATACGTTGATATTTTACATAAATATGGGAGAAATAAAAAGCAGCACTAGGAGATAGAAGGCAAATTAATGGAACTCAACCAAAAGAAGGCCTCTGTGATAATTCATGTTGTCTAATGTTAGAACCGCCTGCCTTTTGAAATGGTTCTTAATTGAGCACTTCGCAAGTCAGGTGGTCACTATAAAAGGATTTCCTGCATTCAGTGGGAGGGCGGGCCTGATGACTTCTAAGGTTCTTTCCACTTCTGATTTTCTAATTTTAAATTCCTTAGTGTAGTATTTACCTTTATTCCTCAACCAGTCTCAGAAATGTTTCAGTTTGCTTTGTCTCAAACGTTTAGAAAGCTTTTCTATATTTAACTTCTGAATGTGGACAGTGTCTGTTTTTGACAAACGGAAACAACATTCTTGCAAGATGTCCTAGAAGGGAAGGGACTTCTCTTGCAGGGCACTCTGAGAGTAGAGGTTGGTTGAGCAACTCTTTATTTTGGTCTCATGGTTCCTTAAAATGTTTATACTTAAAGAAGTTCGAAGTTAGCTTGTTTCAATGTAAAAGTGACTATTTATTGTTATTTGGGATAGGGAACTGGTTGAATTCTCTTTTGTATAGATGAAAATAGGCTGGCAAACATACCTCTCAATAGCCCTACCTAATTTCACCAAGATGATACTGGTATTTCTGTGTGCTCTGTGTAGTGAGTCAGAGAATGGAGGCAGATAAGGAGTGGAACTGAACTAAGAGGCTGAGATTTCTTCTTAAATACTTCTTTTTTACCTTGGCTTCCAAATTTTGGGTCAAGTTAATGACAGGCTAAGTAAAAAAGAATTAACCTTTCTTTTAAAAGTGGAATTTCTTGATTTAGGTTCTTCTTCACGTATGTATCACATTGAAGCCAATTTTCAACACCAGTCCAGGGCAAATGAACTGAATTTGTTTCAGTGCTTTGGGTGCATCAACACCTAACATAAATTGATTTTCTCATGTTGTATTTTCAGAGTCATTGAATGTTAATCAGAAAAGGGCCTAAAAGTTACCTATAAATCGTCAACTAGAGCTGTAATAGTGGAAAGGACCTTAAGGCTCACTATTCATCCAGTTTACTATGTGGACATCATTGTTCTACCATTCCTGAGCGTTGATTACCCAGCCTCTTCCCCTGCTTGGATTTTACTATTTCTGGATATGCTGCATTTGTTTTCACACAACCTTAATTGTTAGAAAATGTTTCCCCAGGGTGTGCTAAAATCAACTTGTACTCACTGGAGCTAGTTCTAGTTCTGCCTTTGAAACTTCACCAGAGTAAGCTCAGCCCTCTTCTGTGTGATTGCTCAGCCTTCAGGGTGTTTGTAAACTACTTCCTCTTTTTTCAAAAAAGAAAAAAAATTACGTACTTTTATGTTGCTCATTGTTGAGTTTGTTTAGCAGACATTTATCCAGTGTCATCTTCTACTTGCAAACATTGGGCTAAATGTTTGGGATAAAATAACGGAAGGGCATGGTCCTTGCCTTCTGTAGCTTACAGTGTGTTTAGTGCAAGATAGAGGTGTAGGTAGCTAACTTTGTAAGCTTGTAAGTGTCAGAAGAATAAGGGTGCGGCTGACTGTTAGCCATAGAGAAGGTTAAGATTTGTTTCATGGGAGGACTTCACAGAAGAGGTGACACTGTACTGAATTTTGAAGTTTGTCAAGCAAGAAATAGAGAAGAAAGCCATTCCAGGTGGAAAGTTTGGTGTAGACAGATGCAAGAATACAGTATATTTCATAATGATGCTTTACTTAGCATGTGTAAAGCATAGGCACTTAAAACCCCCACCCTAAGACCTTTGCATTGAGTTACACTTCCAGTCCTTTATGTTTTTTATTTTTAGACATGGTCTTGCTAAGTTGCTTAAGTTGCTGGGCTTGAACTTGTGATCCCCCTGCCTCAGCCTCATGCCTGTAATCAGGTGTGTGCCACTGTGCCTGGCTTTTAATGAGCTTTATAGGTCATGTTCAGGAGTTTAGGAGTTTCATCTTACCCTGAAGCCAGTAAGGAGCCGTGGAGAGTTGTTTGTTTTTAAAATAGCTGTACTTTTTTTGGGGGGGGGTGCTGGGGATTGAACTCAGGGCCTTACCCTTGCTAGGCAAGTGTTTTACCACTGAGCTAAATCTCCAATCCCCTCCTCTTTTTTTTTGGAGACAGGGTCTTACTATGTAGTTCAATTCAGGCTGGCCTCGAACTTACTCTGTAGCCCAGGCTGGCCTTGAACTCATGGCTGTCCTCTTGCCTCAGCCTCCCCAGTGCGGGGATTACAGGCATGCATTGCTACACCCCGCTGAAATATCTGTACCTTTGAGCTTGTTGGTAGAATGCTTACTTATCATATATGAGGCCTTAGGTTTCATCCCCAGTGCCACAAAATAAATGAACAAACAAACAACAGCACTGTTATTTCTCATCACAAAATTAATACAAGTTCATTGCACATACTCTCTGAATTCAAAGAAAATAGATATTTCACAATCTCATTTCCCAGAGATAATAGCTGTTAGTATTTTCATATATTGTTCTAGACGTTTTTCCAGTGCATACTTATACATTTATTCACATTTTTAAACAAAAATGGAATTGTTTCATATATACTGTTTTAATACTTGATTTTTAAAATTAGCATATCCCAGAGAGTTTTCTCAATCAAGTAGTGAGCAACAAAAATTTTTCTCCATTTTATGAAAATCTCATAATTCCTTTATTAAATCTGTAGATGTTTCTAATTTGTATAAAGATGTAATAATGAACATTTTAAACATATTTTTAACACTTAAAGTTTTTATTGACATTCCCGTAGAAATATATGCACAGATCATTTGTGTAAAGCTCATTGTTAAAAGTGAATACAGGGATTGAGGATTTAGCTCAGTGGTAGACCACTTGCCTACAAAGCACTAAGGCCCTGAGTTTGATCCCCAGCACCACCCCAAAAAAGTGAATACACTTGTGTAAGCAAAAATGGAACCAGCCTCTCTTATCTCTTCCCATCAGTCAACCATCACAACAGTCATTTTCTCTGTCTCTCTTTCCCAAAAGTAACCAAGATCTTAAAAGCTAACACTGTAGATCAACTTTGACTTTATGCAAGTGTTTTATTACGGAAAATTTAAAATATATATAAAAATAAACTGAATAACAGTTCTGTCATTCAGTTTCAACAACTACTAATCATGTATTTAACATGTTTCTTCATCTCCCTGACCTGTTGTTTCTGTGATGCTTTCCTACAGGTGAGAGATCAAAGATTTATTTACCTTTAATTAATTTTTAATCAAATTTTGCCTCCCTCCTATGTGTGGGGAGTTGTGCTATGCCCTGCGAGTGACAGTGAATGTCACGGATATGATGTCAGCTCTTGTGGGTGCTTAAGATTTGGTGGGAAGGGAATGTTAAGCAGTGACACAAATAAATATATACGGGGGCTGGGGATTTAGCTCAGTGATTAGAGTGCTTGCCTTGCAAGCACAAGGGCCTGAGTTCGATCCCCAGCACCACAAAAAAAATAAATAAATAAATAATAAAATGTGGTACAAGTTAGAAAAAGTAAAGGGAAAATGAAAATTCATAACATTTAAAAAGTCCTTATCCTTTATAGATGTAGACTACAATATATACAGATGAAATGGTATACTTCTTGGGATTTGCTTCAAAATAATCCAATATTTAGCTGGACATGGTGACACATGCTTGTAATTCCAGCACTGTGGGAGTCTGAGGCAAGAGGATCACAAGTTTGAGCCCAGCCCAGGCAGTTTAGTAAGACTCTGTATCAAAATAAAAGTGTGAGGGAAAGTAGGTAGAAATGTGTATCTGAAACAAAATGGAAGAGGAGTTGGTAATTGCTGAAGGTGACAGTTTATTGTACTTTGCTTTTATGTATTTGAAATGTTCCATAATAAAACATAAAAAGCAAAAGAAAGGGTGGAAGGTAGATTATAATCTGGTGCAGTTTAGGGGCCAAGGAAAGACTTCTTGGAGAAAGAAATATTTCATCTCAGACCCTTGTGATATATGGGAGTTGGCTGGGCTACAGGTGGTAGATGGTGGTTGGGGAAGGAACTTTTTAGGCAGTGGGAGTAGTGCATACAAAGGGCCAGAAGTCCCAAGAGGAAACATATTGGTGCCTTGAGGTAATGAAAGAAGACTGACGTCATAGGATTTGAGGGATTGGGGACGTAGGTTTGGGCTAGACATTCAAGAATTTGGAGACCATGTTAAGGATTTCGTTCTTTAACTCAACTGTAATAGAAGGAAGCCTTCCATGGAAAGATTTTAAGCAGTTAGGGTGACTTTTGCTTCTTGAAGAGCTTGAGTTAGCTGTTTTGTGGAGGTTGGTTTTGTTTTCATCTTGGGGGAGAAGAGAATGTAAAAGTGGAGAGACATTAGAAGATTATTGTGTCACTGGTCAGTTTAGGGTTCTTTTGCTCAAATCAATAGAAATTGTGAATTGGCAAAGTTCATCTTCCTGGATAGAAGTTCTGGGCTTTGAGTGCCAGTGACTCTTGGCCCTTCCTTAGTGCTGCATCTCTGGGCTCTGAGTGCCATTGGCAGTCAGCTCTTAGTGTCACAGCTCTTAGTGAGATACCTTTTGGCAGCTCCTAGCCACCCCATTCAGTCCTCAGCAGCTGAGACTTGTATCCCCCTTGGCACATATCTGCAGCTCTTCCAGTAGCATCTGCTGCCTCACTGGGACTCTCCTCAGGTCACTGCAGACCTCCGTCAGTGTCTGTCAGTTACTACCAATCTTTCCTGGTCACTACCTGTGTCTGAAACTCTTCAGGGTTAGTAGCCCCTGGTATGACAAGCTCTTCTTGGTACAACCCACTCAGCACACTCTACCCAAGATAAGAATCATAAGCAGGCAATAAGACAGCTCGAAGAAGGCTTTCCTAGGGTTAGTGCACAGGGCGCTGCCTGTAGCTGACCCAAGGAGTGTGAGGAAACACTGCTTAGATAGAGCAGGAGCAGGCCTACTCATGTGCAGTTTCTTGCATTTCGCAGATGTACTTGGGAACTTTCAGAGTAAGGAAAGAAAGGGCAGAGTCATCGCGAAAGGCTGCACTGCCAGTCATCTGGGACAGCACCCTGTCTCAAGCCTGCTGTGGTCATGGTGAATATCTCCTGGAGCGGTGCTGGGGCATCTAGGACATCTTCGGCTGTCATGGCGACAGCTCACTGGACTTCAGCAGAAGCTGTTGATTGATTGATAGTCCCTCATTTCCTCAATAATAGGCCTGAAGTTATGATTGCTGCTGCCGTTAAGGAGTGCCAAGGAGGGCTGGCCACATAATCATGGCCCAGTGGGGCTTGGGGATATCAGCAGTGGGGCCTAGTCCTTCTCTAGTCTTTGCCCTGTTGGACACAGGTTTTCTGGCTGCTCTATAGAAAGACAGCAGCAGCCCCAAGAGAGGCCCAGAGTGGGGGAGGGATGTCACAGCTGTACACAGAGCCTGGCTCTTGTGAGTGCAGCCTGGAAGACAGCCACCAATGTAACCCTAGAGGTGGCCGGAAGACCCTGGAGCTGGTTGTCCTAGGCCACCCTCAGGAGGGGAGAAGGGCATGACAGCTGTCAGTCAGATCACTCCCCCTTCTGCCTGTTAGAGGGCAGAGAGAAGGGCAGGCTTCCCTCCTTTCTTTTCTATCTGAATTACACTGGTCTGAACAATTCTGGTGACTTTAGATCAGAGCAGTAGTGATACAGGTGGAGAAAAGAGGTGTTGGTTTGACAGATACTTTGGTTTTGATAATGTGAGGGCTTGAAGGAGGGAGAGGTTTCAAAGGTGATGTCTTAATTTCTGACTGGTGCGATAGAATCGATGGGTGTGTAGTTGATGAGAAAAATGGAGGAAGAACAAATATTTTGGCAAGAGATTGAGAGCTCACTTTGAAATGTGCTATTCAGAAAATTCACACCACTTTACATTTTACCTCCATGTGTGAGTTCAGAGGTCTGATCTATACAGATTTGTTTTAGAAAGATTCTGATGAGAGTCTGGAGACCCACTTAGTTGTTAGTCTGTAAGCTTCTTTTTTTGTTTGTTTGTTTTGTTTTTTCTGGTGCTGGGGATCGAACTCAGGCCCTTGTGCTTGCCAGGCAAGCACTCTAATCACTGAGCTAAATCCCCAGCCCTGTAAGCTTCTTTTTTTTAAAAAATCAAGAAATCTCATTTCTCTGCTTTGGTATGTCTCATATAAATAAGAACAGTAGTTGGGACCTACGTATTCAATTACTAATGCCAAGAGGATGAATGCTTATAGGGGAAGAGACAAAAGGTCTAGGAAGAAATAGATAAATTCTGGAAGGTTCCAGGGTACATTCAACAGAGGTTGGTGGAAGGTGGGGAAAAAAAAGACTTTCTTCTCCCTCACTCTGCCTATTGAAGAACTTTTCAGTAACTCCGTAGTTCTGGCGAGTCACAATATAGGTAGCCATAAATTTATTTATGATTTTCCCCAAACCGTTATTTGTCTGAACTCTGTAGGAGAGAGATCAGTGAGCTGTAATTATCGAGGTAGCTGGAAGCAATGTATCTGTAACTCTAGGTCTCTCTCTTCTGAGTTCTCAAGCCTGCAACCCTTCTAATCCTGGCTGCTGTGGTGGAGGCGAAGTTTTAGCAGCAAGGGAGATTTGCAGGCGGGCAGCAGTAACTTGACATGTGGTGCTGTCCAGAAGTTGAGTTTAAATTAGATATTATTTACCTGTTTCCTGTATTAAAAATGGAGACTATAAGCTCTAGAAAGACTTGTCAGAATGTATGCAACCAAGCTGTGTAAGCTCAGGTTTCTCCATACAGGGCTGGTGCTTTCTACAGTTGATTTTATTTATTTATTTGGTAGTGCTGGGGCTCAAATGTAATGCCTCACACATGCTAGGCAAGTGCTCTCCACTGAGCTACATCCCCAGCCTGTGACCTTATTTTCGTGTTGTGCAAATGACTACCCGAGTATATCTATACTTTATTTCTTTATACTTTTTGCTTTCAACACTGTTCAGAATATTGTCTCTCAGCATCTCTTTCCATTTACAATTTCAAAATGATACTTCTTTTCTTTGTTTTCTATGAGTAATGTGTAGTGAACTTTGGTTTATCTTTGCAAGTATTCCAGACATAACTAAGCCGGCCTTGCAGCAATAATGCTAGATGCTGTAGAGTCTGAGAACCTAAGCTTTGGGCAGACAGCCCTGGTCTGCTTCATCTGTGTGTGCTGTGGGTGTGAGGGCAGGGTGGGGGGTGTGGCAGAGGAGGGGAGCAGGTGGGGTTTAGATAGTGTATTTTCAGAGACTATTTTGAGGAAAATAAAGGAAATTGCTTAAAATTCCATGATTTCAAGAAGACTGAAATTGGGTCCATTCCACTATAGTAGTTACCATTTTACGGTATATGCATCTTATAACATCATGTTATATACTTTAAATATACACAATAAAATTTTTTTAAAATAAGGAAAAAATTGTGTCCAGGGTAAAGTCCTTCTTTCTGATACCTAGATTTTTAGTTTTGACATTTTAGGATCATATTGCTATATAAAAGGAAGCATTCGTAGAGTGTCGGTATATATGCGTGAATGCATTAATTGGGTTTTGTCAGTGAGGATAAATGGGAAACAGGTTCTTGAAACCTCATTCTATATCATACGGTATACATGTTAGTTCTCATTATTATCCGTCTATGTTCTAGGTGCTATCAGGTGGGTGTTACTGTACCCACTTCATGGATGAGGAAACCGTGGTTTAGGAAGCCTAAGTATCTCTGAAACTCACCTGGGTAATCTCTGATGGAGCTGCATTCACACCTAAGTCTTTTCTGGCGGCAAATATTGTACTTTTCATAAGTATGCCATTCCCCCATATTTTCTGCTATATATATAACTTGTTTTCCCTAGTGCTAGGATCAAACCCAGGGCCTCACAGGCTAGGCAGGCACTCTGCCACTGAGCTAAACTCCCAGCCTATAAATAGCATTTTAAGGGGGGGCTGTTTGAGGCAGGGTCTTGCTATGTACTTCGCGCTGGCCTTGAACTCACTATGTAACCCAGGCTGGCCTCGCAGTCAGGGTGATCGTCTTACCTCAGCCTCCCAAATGCTGGGATTACAGGTATGCACCACCATGCCCAGCTATAAGTAACTTTTGTCTCTTGTAGTTTTCTATTCTCCAATTTCAGAATCTTTTATGGATCAGGCAAGTATTGACTAATATATCTAGTGGTTCTAAACTAAAAGAGACTGAGTGCCTAAGACAGAAATGTCACTATTTGACTGGGCAGAGGTTTAAGGAACATGTCGGGGGCGGTGGGGGGACTGTGGGACGGGGACCAAGGAGGCTCTCCTGGCTCTTCATGAAAGTGTAGTTGCCTGTATTTGTGCACTAAGGGCTTGTCAGGGGCTCCGGAGCATCATTTCTTAGTCTTGACATTCCTCAGGAGCAAAAGACTTTAAATAAGGATTTAGAGACATTCCACAGCTGTCACAGTGGCTAGGACACCGGGAATTGCCTTCTCAGAAAGCAGACAGTGTTAACATTCCGCAGCTAACTTTTAACGAGCATTTTGGCTTCTGACTTTGTTAGCAAATAAATACATTAGAATAAATACTAATAGAAATAAATATTTTAGAATCTAGAGCAAAGGGGGTCCATTTTAAATCTTACATAAAATATCTTATTGTCATTCTGAAAACTGTTAGTAAAAGTAGATGTGCAACACCTTAAGAATTCTCATGCACATTTGTTCAGACTTTTCAATTTGCATTTGTATGACACCCCAACTCCTCAAACAAGTGTTAAATCCTTATGTGTTTATTAGTTATATGGAAGACTGTGAAAATCCATCTTGGGGTCTGAAGGGATTAAGATCTTTTTAGAAGATAAATTAACCTATTAAGATAATTGGAGGAAGAAGGTATTGGAATTAAATTTCAGGCAAAGATTCCCCCCTGGTGGTGATAAGGAGTAGTTAAGCCTTCTGTACTGGTGGTGCCTCAGTAAATGAGTGCTTTGTTTGTAAAAAAAAAAAAAAAAATTACATTCTTGTTATAATAATTAAGGACTCAATTTTTTAAGAATAAGCTTTGCCATAGCAATCTAATATTCCTTCGTTAAAATGACTGTCAAATCCCAAAGGCTAGACCAGTAATTGTGTTGGCAGAACTGGAGTCTTTCTTCCAAACACAAGTCCTCTCTAGAGCATCAGTTCATGTCTTTTCGTCTCTTTATTGAAACCTCTAATTTTTACATCATGCTTATTTTATGTGGTAAATTTCTGTGGAATGAAGGAGAAGGAATTTGAGATATTTTAGTAAGTCTGGCAGGTGTCATTAAAACTAAGTCACTTTTTTTCCACATAAAATTTATGAAGAGGAATTTGAGAATTTTGCAGAGTGATTATTAGGGTGAACAGAGTTGTCAGAGGATGGGAGACTCTGTAACAATTTATTAAAATTCATATATGTGATTTCTCTTTTGTTCCAACAAGCAGCTAAATAATTGCATTATTTGGCAATTTTGAATCTAGATAATTCTACAGTTGGGTAAAGCAAGGACATCAGCCCAAGGGGAAGGGATCCTGTTAAGTTAGTGTGAATGCATATTTTATAGGCCTGCAGAGGAGAAGAGGACAAACATGGTTTTCAGTTTCAGGTTGAGCTTTAGGTCAGCATGCCACATATGTATCTTTTTTCTTATTAGGAAAACAGGATCCAGGCCCACCACCTTACCGAGTTTCTTGGGGGAGACTGTTCAGATAGGGGTGCTAGGCTAAATGGAATGTGACTTGACTTTGCAAGGTTCTCCTGGGTTTTTCTTTCTATATGTAACAGTGTTATAATATTTGCATTTCAACAGTCATCATACACTGTAAAATGCTACTCCTGAGCAAATGTCACACATTGTATAATTCTGTTTATACTGAATGACTGTGGCAAACTCATAGAGACAAAAAGTAAATCTATGGTTCCCACCAGCCAGGAGGTAAAGACTGCAAGTAATGGGAGTGCCTGTTAATAGCTTTGGGATTTCTTTTGGGTGATTGAAAATGTTCTGAAATTAGACCAGGCATAATGACATGTGCCTATAGTCCCAACTACTTGGGAAGGTGAGACAGGAGGATCCCTTGAACTCAAGAGTTTGAGACCAGCCCAGGCAACATAGCAAAGCTTCACATCAAGGGGGAGAAAAAAAAAGCCAGGTCTGGTGGTACATACCTGTAGTCCCAGCACTCTGTGGGGCTGAGGCAGGAGGATTGCAAGTTTGAGCCCAGCCTGGGCAATTTAGGAGGATCTTGACTCAAAATAAAATAAAAGGGGCTGGGGATTTAGCTCAGTGATTAGAGTGCTTGCCTTGTAAGCACAAGGGCCTGAGTTCGATCCCCGGCACCACCCAAAAAAAAAATAAATAAATAAAAATAAAATAAAATAAAATAAAAGGGCTAGGGATATAGTTCAGCATGAGGTCTTGGGTTCAGTTTCCAGTACCACAAAAACAAAACAACCAAGGGAGGGAGGGAGGGATGAAATGTTCCAGAATTAGATAGTGGTAGTGGTCATTGCACAACTCTCTGATTATACTAAAAACTACTGTGTTCTACACTTAATTTTTTTTTAATTTTTATTTTTTACCAAGAACATGCATTGGTACATTGTATACATAATGATCCCGTTTATCATGGTTGTTCTGTACCTATACAGATGTATCTTAGTTACACTTAATTTAAACTAAAAAAACTTATTTAAACTTGAAGAACGTTAATGAAAAGGTGATTATGGTAAAAACTCTTTCCTTTTGTTCTAGCAGAAATGTTGCTTGATATATGTGCTGCCGAAGCGAGCACAGAAATGTTGCTTGATAATCTAAATATTATAGTCTGGGACTTGAATGTTGTAATTTATACTTGATTGTCCTGTTCCTGACCCTCACAGGGCCACGATGGGCTTCCTGGAACATTGGTGTGTTTATCTGCATTCGATGTGCTGGAATCCACAGGAATCTAGGGGTGCACATATCCAGGGTGAAATCAGTTAACCTCGACCAGTGGACTCAAGAACAGATTCAGGTACTTACACAGCTGAGGAGGGTCAGCTGTTCCTGAGGAGGGTCCACTGTTTTATTTTATGCATAAAAGTAGTTCCTGATGAATTTCAGTCAAACTGGGCACAAGGGTAATCATTAAGGAAAATTTAGTTGTTAAACACTTAGGTCAAATTCTTGTATTTTAATAGAGAAATTTTTAATCTTTTTATTTAAGGTACAAGTTATTTTCCCTGTATTTTACTTCTTTTAAAATACAAGCCGAGCTGGATGTGGTGGCGCATGCCTGTAATCCCAGCAATCTGGGAGGCTGAGGCAGGAGTACTGCCAAGTTGGAGTCCAGCCTGGGCAGCTCAGCAATTTAGTGGGACCCTTGTTTCAAAATAAAATAAAAAACAGCTGGAGATGTAGCTCACTGTGAAGGTCCTGGGTTCAATCCTCAGTACTGTAAGCAAACAAAGAACCCAACCAAACAAAAAACTGCACAGATAATATATGGTCTAGAACCCCATGGGTCCATGAAGGGATTAAGAGGTACCTTTCGATTATTTTCTAAGACCCTTTGCATTTGTAGATCTAGCATTTGGATGTGAGGGCGACCTGGCTGTGACATCTGTCATGCCACTGATCGCCAGGGTTGATTCAGCTGATCTGGCTGGCTAGGTGTCCCCTTCCTCCCTCGCCACTCCATGTGCATCCCTCCCGAAGCTGTGAGCTCGGTTGAAGAGAACGACCACCCCCAATAGAGGAGGACTGTTTCCTTGGTCAAGGGTATATGGGTAGCTGCGCTCCCCTGCTAGAACCTCCAAACAAGCTTTCAAGGCATTTGTAGATCTAGCATTTGTAGTTTAGGATACAGGGGTTCACTTAAAAAAATAAAAAATTTCCCAGCTGTGGTAGAGCACTTGCCTAGCATTCATGAGGTCCTGGGTTCAAACTCCAACACTGCAAACAAACAAACCTTCCGAATCAGAGATTGATAGTACCATTTTATTGCTAAAATTCATGTATGAATCTTGCTTGCTGCTAGCTTGGTGAGCTAGGTGAGACACTTAATTTAATAATTCCAGCTGACCTAAGGTCTGCACCTTGGTATGTAGCTTCATTGTTCTTTATTCCCTTCCTACATTGAAGAACTTTATTTTTTTTCCTCTTTGCTGGGGCAAAGGAGAGGGTCCAAAGAAAACTAGTTGCTAAAGTTGATTAAAAAAAAAGGAAACAAAGCTTTTGTAAATAAGGAGGGAGGGGAAGGGAATGGGGGAAAAAGAAGCAACAAAATATATCATGTACAGTTACAAATCCCCTATGATGAATGTTATCACTATGTACATCTAAAATGTACCATTAAAATAAAATTTTAAAAAACCCATAAACTTGGTGATAGAAATAAGAGATTATTTCAAGTCAGAAAATGGCTTTAGAAATCTTCAGAGTGTATTAATAGATCACTAAAAGATCTAAAATAGTGAATTACATTTTTCAGTTATGCTTTACTTCTGCATGTTATGAAGGAAATTACAAACCATGGAGGTATCTGGGAATTTGAAGATTGAAAAGCTCTTGGGGTTTATCCTTCACAAGTGTTAAGGGATCTATTTCAAAAGTCTAATGAGAAATACACATTTTTTGGTAACAAGGCTAATTAATACAGTCACATAAATTTAGAATTATGACACCATTATTGCCTGCCAGGTAGACATTTTGATTGGTAGTTCTGTATCTTGAACTTTCGAATGAAATCTTGTATTATTACTGAATTAAATGTATCTGGCAGGCAAATCTTTCTACAAAAGGAACTCATAGAGTGAGGAGAGACAGATGTGGAGACAAATGATTGGAGATTCCTGGTAGGGTAGTGAGAATCATGGATTGGAAACCAGGATACCCAATTCGAATATTGGTTCTGTCATTCCCTAAGTTGGTTCTTCAGCTGTATGATGGGAGAATTGGATGAGACGTTTCTGTTTCCTAACCTGACATTCCATGTTTCTCCTTTCTCTTTGGCCACAGTGCATGCAAGAAATGGGCAATGGAAAGGCAAACCGACTTTATGAAGCCTATCTTCCCGAGACCTTTCGGCGACCTCAGATAGACCCGTATCTTTTCTGGAGCAACTTAGAAGGCTAAGTGGTATTTTGATGTTTGGGGAGAATTAGACAAGACTGAAGGCCTGTGATCTAACTATGCCATCTTTGTATGGATTAGTCAAAGGTTTAGGTTTTCCTTTCTCCTGCAACCAACACATCAGAAAAACTACACTTAACTTGCTGATGTTGGAATTTTCACGTAGGGCCACATGGGGAAGACTCAGGCATTATGATTGCAGTGACTTCACTATGAATTCTTCCATAAAGTGACAGCTCCACTAGTTTTCAGATCCCTGAAACTATTGTTTGATAAAAAGAATAGTTTATTGTGCTCTGTTGAACCCCGGCAGCCAGCAAACTACCATTCATTTTTATCATCTTTTTATGTCTTGTGTGAAAGAATTAAGTGTTGACCAGTGTATCAGGAATGTTCGTTCTCCATCCCCTCAACAGGGGAACTCAACAGTGATGGCAAACTTTTTAGAGCTTTCAATGATTCAGACAGCCCGTGGTGGCACACATGCGATAGGTTCGCCTCCACTGCCCTAACACCTAGACAGAAAACCAAATCCAAGATGTTGCTTCTCAGAATGTATTTTGTAGACCACCTTTTTCCTTTTTGGTACATAGAAGTTGAACCTGTTAAATTCAGATTTGGGGCCCTGAGGAAGACCTCCTTGATCAGATCTGGCAGTGAGGCACAAGAGTTTGTATTTTTGAGGATTTAGGTGCCTTTGTTTGAATCCTGCTGATCTAAGGGCTTTAAAAGAGATAATTGACTACTTTACTTGTATTCTAGAACAGCCACTGAAATCTCTGATGTTAGTATGCAGGTTGATCCTACTTCCTGCTGGCATTATTCTAAAGGGAAATCATAGGAAGTAAAGATTCTCTGCAGTAACTTGAAGGAACCATATTAAGATTTTGGGCAAGAAAACTGCATATGAAGAGACAGGAGTCATATGGGGAACCCAGGCAGGAGAATAGTACTCTATGGGACACAAAGTGACCTTTTATACTCTTACTGTTGAAAAGACTTGATTAATCCTTA
The DNA here is from genome assembly GCA_004026905.1 of Hystrix cristata. NCBI lineage: Eukaryota > Metazoa > Chordata > Mammalia > Rodentia > Hystricidae > Hystrix > Hystrix cristata. The sequence continues at coordinate 16,278 of PVJO010014566.1, read as the reverse complement.
ATGAGATTTTTGCAGAGCTGTCGAGGGGTTTATTCGAGATAAATATGAGAAGAAGAAATACATGGACCGAAGTCTGGACATCAATGCCTTTAGGGTTGGTTGTAAATCTTTCAAATTCTCGTCATAATAAGTAATTTGCTTATTAATTAGGCCAGTGAGGAATTTGAAGAACTGCTACAAAAATACTCCAAAATCATCGCTTTTGAGTAAATAATGCAAAAGTAGAAAAAGTTATTGAATCAAGACTATGTAATATCCTTGAACAAACTTTTGCCTCAAGGAGGGCAAACCACTAGTGAATTCTTTGCTTTAATCTATGTGTAAAAGTTGTGAGTGATTCCAAATTCCAATTTTTTTCTCAAAATGAACATATTGGGCATAGTAGTTCAAACAGAATAATAAGTGTGAATTTGTATATGTATTCATATATGTCAATAGTACATATATGCTGATATATATGCACATGTGCTTTTTTTCTCTAAGTAAACAGAAGCAGGCATAATTAAATCACCAGTTTCCTTCAGTTTGACCAATGTATAATTGTACCTTTACCTGCTGATGACCAGTGTGTCAGGGGATTTATTGCTGAGGGGAACCATTCTTGTTACTAAGAAGGATATCAGAGGTAAACTGACTACCGGTTGCAAAGAATACATTCCATCCCAAGCGTGGTTAAGATCTGAAATATAAGACAGAAACTGTGTGAAATGGGCGTTAACTGATAGGTGAATTTCAACACAGGCAAGTAAGTATCAGATATTACATGTAATTAGGGAAAAAATAATTGCTCCTCAACTGAATATGAAGAACTATTACCTCACAGACATCCAAGAAAAAGACTTGTCAGTTATCATAACTGTTCCAAGAAAGAAACAGCCCAGTGCACAGCTACGGTTTGAATGGCATTATCAGAAAAGGTTTAGAACCAGAGCGCACACTTTTCCTTTTATTTGTAGAAAACTGGTCTGTCTGTCAAGCTCTGTTCATTGTGCCTGAAATATGAAATCAGGCGAGATCAGGAAAGAGTATCCGAGGTAATCCAGAAGATGAGGAGGAGGGAGGCTTGCTGCATGAAGACAGTTGTGAAGGTGTCCGTAACTACATTGCCAGGGTACCATCTCCGTGAGAACAAGCCTTTTCTCTTGGGAAGGAAATACCGCCCTGCTGTTTACTGAAAAACTATAGCAAAATTTTTTTAATTTGATGTACTTAGATTTTTTTATACTTGTATGAATATTCTTATGCCCAGAATTAATATTTACCAAATGAAAATTTCAAACAAAAAACTGCCTTTGTTAAAAAATACCCTTTTTTGTTTGTTTGTTTGTTTTTGTGGTGGTGCTAGGGATCAAACCCATAGCTTTGTGCTTCCTAGGCACAACTCCTGAGCTACTACATCCCCAGCTCAAGTATCCTTTTTTAATAGGTAAAAGATTTGCAACTTCAATTTAAAGTCTTCTGTATTAAAGCACTCTTTATGAAAAAGACAAAGCTATATGCGCTGTGATTACAAAATAATTTTTACAGAAAATATGAAAATTAAAATGAAAAATCTGTGCATAGTCTCACCATCTTTACTAATGATTATCTTGTTAGTACATTCCCCTTTATTTATATATAGTTACTTTCTGGAGACATAATGAAAACCTAGTTGGGGCTGGGGATTTAGCTCAAGTGGTAGAGAGCTTGCCTCGCAAGCACAAGGCCCTGAGTTCGATCCCTGGCACACACAAAAAAAAAAAACAAAAACAAAAAAACAAAAAACGTGACCAGTAACCTTATAATCTGTGGAAGCATGAAGTTGCCTCTGAAAGTAACAAAAACCGAGAGAAACCTTCTAATATTTTATTCTTGATACCCTTTTCGGTTTTATACAGGTGACCCATTTGAGACACCTTTAAAAAGATACTGTAATCCCTGTTTAGAATTCTTTCTTGCTTTATTTCCTTAATTTTCTAACGAAAACCGCAGTATCAGTGCAGTGCTGTTACAGTGTATTACACTGCTCAATTTGTGATTTCAAATGCAAATCTATCACTGGAGTCATCTCCATTTTTTATAAGAAAACAAATTTTCTCTGAAATTATGAGCTTGCAGGCTTATCTCCTGCCAAATAACTAATATCTTAGCTTTCTGTCTAAACTGGGTGCTTTAGAAGGTAAGAGTATTAGCACCTCTCCAAACCTCAGATATTTTTATGTCTACTAAAATTTTTGTACATCCAGGTTACTCAATAACTACCCTTCAGCCGAGTATGGTGGTGCGCGTCTGTAATCCCAGCACTTGGGAGGCTTAGGCAAGGAGGATCGCCTCGAGTTCAAGGCCAGACTGGGCTACATAGCTAGACTCTGCCTCAAAAAAACCCAAAAAGAAAACCAAAACAACACACACACAAAAAAACTATTTCCTTAATTTTTGTTTTCCACATCTTAAATCTTAAAATTAAGAACTTTTTTCCTAATTTTTAAAAAGGAGGTGACTATTAAGAGGATCTGTGATTAAATTTATAAAATCATGAAGGGCATAAACTGAGTAAGATGAACATGAGTTTCTTTACCAAATTACGAAGATGAGACCAGTGCCCGTCGAAACATGAACAAGTTAAATTTGGGGCAAAAATAGGGAGCAAACTTTTTAGACTCTGTAGAAGTCATAGTGCATTAGGCAGACTAGAGGGCGAGTGCCTAAGAAGTTTGGAATATGCCTTGCCCAGCATCAAGGCTCATACAGAAGAAATTGGCTCTCATGCCCCATCCCAAGATACACTCCCAAGGTTGTCACAGTCCTGTGCCAGAGTCATTTGGAACTTTTGGACATTTGGAATGATCATTTATTGAATTATTAGTCACCATGTGGCTGTGTTCACTGTCTTATTAAATTATTTCAGAAAGAAAAAGATGACAAGTGGAAAAAGGGGAGTGAGCCAGCTCCAGAAAAAAAAATGGAACCTGTTGTTTTTGAGAAAGTGAAAATGGTAAGTGGAAAAAGAATTGCATCCTGTAGATGATCTTGGGTGTGTTTGTATGCGTGGAAGGAGAGAAGGGGTAGCCTCGTGGTGGGTGGATTTGATACCATATTGCACTAGGGTTCCACATTTAGATCAGGTCGCCTGCTGCCATTTCTGCTTCTTTCCCATTGCCTGTAGCTGCTTAATGTGCTCTATAACACTTTTCTCTGGGACCAAATGGGAGCTTAGGAACTGCATCTGTCTCGTCTAAGCAAGAGGTACCTCCATGCCGGAATGTGAGGCTATGTGACACCTTCTGAGCAGAGGCTACCCCCACATTGGGCTGTCTCTCATTAGGGCTGTCTCTCATTTTCCTTTTCCAATCAAGAAGAGTCCCCAAGTCAGGCCACACTAACTTCTTTTTCCATAGGGTCGACTGTGGCTGTAGTGGTAGATACTTTTAGAGCTTGGAATCTTAGGGGAGCAGGCTTTTTACCGTTGCTTAAGGAAGAGTCTTTTATCATCGCTGTGAGTCACCTTGCCTGTGGACCCAGTTACTAGTGATGAGGGAAGAGTGAATTAGGTAATTTTAAAACTGATCTCCCTTTTTTCTTCTTTCTCTTTTCCTTTCTTTTCTCTCCTTTCCTCTTCTCCTTCCCTTATCTCATCTTATCTCTTCTGTTCTCTTACACTGGGGATTGAACCCAGGACTGTAACAGTGAGTGCCTTTTTTATTTTGAGACACAGTCTTGCTGAACCACTGAGTTGCCCCGGTAGGGCTTGAACTTGGAGTCCTCATGCCTCAGCCTCCCAGAGTGCTGGGCTTACAGTCTTTTACCACCACACCTGGCTTCCTTTTGGTATAAAGATTTTCTAACCACTGGAAGATATATGGGCTTCCAACTTTCATACCATCAGATTCCTACCTTTATCCTTGGGTTTTTTTTTTTTTGGTGTGTGTTGTGGGGGGCAAAAAATTGCTCTTTCTGTTGCATCTCCTGCTCACTTGTTAGCTTCAGAAATTTCTGCCACTCCAGAAAGCTAAACAGGAACAGGTTTCTGTTTCACTGCAGGCTGAGTTTATGCTGTCATGCCTCCTGGTACTTTTTGAGTTTTGTTTCTTTGGAAACTCTCTTGAGTAGCAAAAGCCTTACCACAAGAATACCTGTGGTTTTTACAGTGGAGAGACGAAAAAGAGTTCAAAAACACCTGCTTATTTCTTTTTGTGTATTTTCATTATAGCCACAGAAAAAAGAAGATCCACAGCTACCTCGGAAAAGCTCCCCGAAATCCACAGCACCAGTCATGGATTTGCTGGGGCTTGGTAAGTGTTAGACTTTTCAACTCCAATATTCTTACAAATTTTGATTATTTCTCAATGACCTTGGAAACCCTGGTGGAAAGGGGACTCCTTTGTGTCTTCTTCACTAAGATTATTCTCTCATGTTCTTCCTGTTTTCATCTGAGCAGTTGCTCAGAGGAAGTGTTTGCTGTGATGTTTTTCAGAACACCAGTACAGTGTAGTGGGTAAGAACGTGACGGTTGGAGCCAGAGTCCCATCTGTGCTACTTACTGTCTGTGTGACCTGGAGTTGTATACCTTACCTCTGAATGTCACTTTCCTAATGTAGGCAGCAATGAGAATCTCTACTTCAAAGATGTTAGAAGGATTAAGTGGAGTAGTGCCTCACAAACACTTAGCTCCATGCCTGGCACTTACTAAGTACTCAATAAATGTTTACAATTCTACTAAAGAGCACTTCTGGGTCTTTTGTCACTTCCCTGATTTTTCAGGTGCAACCCATTTGTGTGTGTGTGGTGCTGGGGCTTGAACCCAGGGCCTTCACCGTGAGCTATATTCCCAGCTTTTTTTCTCTTTTTCACTTTGAGAGAGGGTCTTGCTAAGTTACTAAGTTACCCAGGTAGGGCTGGAACCTTCAAACCTCCTGCCTCAGGAGGAGTGCTGGGATTACAGGTGTGTGCCACCATGTCTAGCTAGGTGCAACTAATTTTTGAGATGAGGGCCTGTTACTTCGTGGTCATTTTCCCTTTGAAATCCTGAACTATTGATTTTTGGGGGAGGGTAGGGGGTGTTGGGGATTGAACTCAGGGCTACTACTGAGCTAAATCCCCAATCCCACGAACTAGTGATTTTGCTCCTTTCAGAAAGAAAGCCTGTTTTCTACCTCTTACTGCACTGATGGCTGTACTTTGTTTCAGTCCACTGTTGCTGATCTAGATTATTGGCTTCCTAGTTTCTAATTTCTGCCCTTTTCTACACACTTTGCCCTTTACTTAACCAGAAGGGAGCCAGCCCTCCAGCTGTATTGCTGAGGTCGCCTTCAGGCCTGGGTTTCTGCTGCCCGTTCCTGTTATCTGTGCTGTAGGCTACCTCAGAGTGTCAATGGGAATGTGGGACGAGGCTTCTTCTAAGAAGCTCTATCCCAGCTAAGTGGTTGCAGACGACTGGATTTCCATGTCCTTGTTGGAGCATATAGGCCTTCTCTGTCCTCTTTTTGACTACGATAGAAGGAAGATGTGGTCTTAATAAGTAGTGCTACAATCTGACTTCCACCCCTCATTCCAGATGCTCCAGTGGCCTGCTCAATCACAAATAGTAAGACCAGCAATACCCTAGAGAAGGATTTAGATCTTTTGGCCTCTGTTCCATCCCCATCTTCTTCAGTTTCCAGAAAGGTGAGTCTTCGGGGTTTCTTAGGATTAAAGAGCATTCTGGAAAGGGTGATAACTTAATCATGGAACTAAGTTATGCTTCCATGAATGAACTGGACTTTGATTTTCTTAATACTGTGTCATCTCTGTCACAGCCTGAGAGTACTATTCTTTTTTTTTTTTTTTTCCTCCTTGAGACAGCTAGGCTCAAGGAGAAAAAAAAAATTGCCCAGGCTAAGCTCAAATTTATGATCTTCCTGTCTCAGCCTCCTAGAGTGCTGGGATTGCAGGTGTGCCCCACTGTGTTTGACTATTTACACCATTTTATCTCCTGCCCCAGAAGGGTGACCCTCAGAGTGGGCATCTGTCAAAGGTGAGTCCTATTGTAAAGCCCATAGTTTAAGTCTGTTCCTTAGCCCAAGTTCCTATCAGGGTATTGACGATATGAAAGATTTGAAACTTTAGTAGCTACCATTTATGTAATGCCTGCTGTGTACTAGGAACAGTGCCAGGTATTTGCTGAGTTGTATCCTTAATGCTTTTTGAAATTTTATGTGGAGACAGAGTCTCTCTAAGTTGCCCAGACTGGCCCCAAACTTTTGATCCTCCTGCTTCAGCATCCTGAGTAGCTGAGATTATAGGCATGCATCACCACAGCATTTTGAATATTTCATTAATAATTTTAAGTATTCATCAGAGCTCCACAAAATGGACATTCTACAGATGAGAAACATTAGTTGAGTAAAATTATGTGTCCCCAGCACCAAAAAAAAAAAAAAAAAATTATGTGACTACCCTCTGACTGTATACCTGGTAAATGGGATCTGGGTATACTGGGATCTAAACTTGGTTCTGTCTTCTATATTATTTTTTTCTTAAACTAAATTACATTCTTTTGCTGAAGAACAAAGAATTGTATCAGAGCTTAATATCAGATGTTTTCAGCTGTTTGTATGGTAAAGATGTCCAAAAAGTATTAACTTGACATTAGCCATGAATTCTTATTGCAGATGTTAGAAGGAGCAAACAGTAAAGGACGTCTTTATTTTAATTTTTTTAAATAGGAAAAAACTTTAATTAGAAAGTAACAGAACACGGGAAGGGACTTTAGACTGAAGAGCTGACAAAGATCAACCAGCCCTTCACAAAAGGGAATAAGAAGACTAGGAAAGGACTCCAGCTTGAGCAGCTGGAGGGGGGTTCACTCTGATAAAGGGGCTCTGACCGGCTCTGTGAGGGAATTCACAGACCTCCATGAGGACCATAACAACTCTCCCCCTGCCCTCTGCGCCCCAAGGTTGTAGGTTCCATGCCAACTGCAGGGAGCGCCGGCTCTGTTCCTGAAAACCTGAACCTGTTTCCAGACCCAGGGAGCAAATCAGAGGAAGTAGGCAAGAAGCAGCTCTCTAAAGACTCCATCCTGTCGCTGTATGGATCACAGACGCCTCAGATGCCTGCCCAAGGTAGAGTCTGTGGAGTCATAGTATGTGCCAGGGAGGCATGAGGACTACGCGAAAGAATTATTTGTTGTGACAGTGAGTTACTTTGGGGGCAGGGACATCACACACCAGACAAGCCTGAAGGTGGCATTACTGGTGAAGTCACAGCATATTGGCAGATAGATGTTAATGTAACCCAGAGCCGCGCTTCCACAAAGTCTGTCTCAAGCTCTGAATTCTTCCCTGACGGGGAGGTGGCAGGGTGGTGCCTCGCAGGTAAGCCACCCCCAGTCTTGTAGATAATTTGTCTGGCTGCTTTGCTGTGTAAAGTGGCATTCAGAGTTGAATAATTTTGAGAAATTCTAACTGGAAAGAAGTAGCCAGTGAATGTGGGCTAACTTTGTGCCCTTTCCTCTTTAACAGACTGATATGTGTGTTTTCTTGGCAGCAATGTTCATGGCTCCTGCTCAAATGGCGTATCCCACAGCCTATCCCAGCTTCCCTGGGGTGACACCGCCTAACAACATCATGGGGAGCATGATGCCCCCTCCAGTGGGCATGGTAGCTCAGCCGGGAGCCTCTGGAATGGTGGCCCCCATGGCCATGCCTGCAGGCTATCTGGGTGCCATGCAGGCATCAATGATGGGTGTGCCGAATGGGATGATGGCCACCCAGCAGCCTGGCTACATGGCAGGCATGGCAGCTGTGCCCCCGACCATGTACGGGGTCCAGCCAGCTCAGCAGCTGCAGTGGAACCTTACTCAGGTAAGCTACCCATTTTACCTGGAACACAACTTCTGAGCCCTCCCCAAGTCTCACTTTTTGGCTGTCCCTTATTCTGTGAATCCTTCCCGTGTAGATGATGCCAGAGACATTCTTAGGTTTGTTTTTCCTAGAAAGCCTATCTGAAGTCAGACTTCCTGAGGAGTTCTGAGTTCCTGTAAAGTAAGGGTAATTGTCTAAATCTGAATCTCTCCATATCTTCTCGAAAAGACAAAACACACACCTTGCCTAGCAAGCACAAGGCCTTGAGTTCAATCCCCAGCACCCCAAAAAACAAAAACAAACAAAAACCGTGCAGGTTGACAGATTTTCCAGCAGCCACATGGGACAACAATGAGAGTGCTGTCTTTAGGGCACTCCAGCACATACAAATGTTTTATAGCCAGTCAAGCTATCCTTGCATGAAAACTGTTTAGAAAAATGATCTTAAACATGTAAGAATTCAGGAAATATCATGCTTATTGGCCTCTCCTGAGGAATCTAACAGAAGATAAGCTTTATTCACCTACCAGGTGACGTGGACATTTCTGGAAGAACTGATTGTGAGCACTGAATATTTAATTGAGAACCTAAGACTAAAACAAAGGCAGCGAGGAGGGTAGAAGAATACACATTGTATTCTAACAAACAGAATAATACAACTAAAAATAATGGAAGGGAAAGAGAGAAAAAAAGGAAGAAAATATCCCTGCGATGAATGTTACCATTGTGTATATCTGAAATAAAATAATTTTTTTAAAAAGGAGAAAAATATAATTAGTTAATTATTTGTTGCAAAAGGAATAGATAGAACTCAAGGGATATAATATGCTCTCAAGCCAAATCATAGATGTTTGAGTAAGGTAAGAGGAGACCAGGACACTGTAAACAGTATTAATATAAAGATAATCACTAGACCAAAAATGGGAAATTTTCTAAATACCAAAAGGATTTTTAAAACCATAGAAAATAGAATCCATAGATTACGAAATGTGGCAAATATAATCACAATAAAATATAGTATGACACAATTGAAACAAAATACATCAGTCATATCAACAGATAACTCGTCTGTTAGGAGAAAAAGATGTTCAAGTTGCTTCACAAAGCAACATCTAACTGTGTACTTGTGCAGAGAAATAGAGGTGCAACAAAGTGATTCAGAGTGAAGATGAAGGGCTGGGCAAAGGAATACTAGAGAAGTGGTGCTTGTGTACCCATGCCCTCTTCATCACAGTCAGTCTGAGCATTGTACTTGGTTAATAAAAAGTCATGTTTGTTTTGTTCTGTGTTTTGAGACACTATTGTTGTGTTGCTCAGATTGGCCTCAGGCTCCTGAGCATCCGGGATGGAGGCGTGTGCCACTGTGCCAAGCTTAGCAAAAGTTTTTGCTGTTGTTTTATTTTGTGTTTTTCCCATTCCAAAGAGCCTTTATTAGAATTTAAGCCACAGAATAAGGAGGAACAATGCACAGACTAACTCCATATAAAGTACTTTCGTGTATCCATTTTCTGTTGTCTGGGATAATTTATGTCATGCCTGCCTTTGAAGTTTAGTAGAATTCCCGTGTGCAATTGTGTGGCCCTGTGTTTTGTTATTGTTTTTGTTTTCATTTTTGTTTTTTGGCCCTGTTTTGTTTTGCAGTTATTCCTTTATAGTTTTCTCTTTTCCTTCTATGGAAGTCATTTTTGGAAAACTGTATTTACTTAGATTATCCATTTCATCAGATTTTTCAAATTTATTTATCAAAAGTTATGCCAATTAGTCTTGTTAATTTTTTTAAAGTTCTGGGATTTTGATCTGTTTGTTGGCTCTACATTTTTGTCTTTTTTTTTTTTTTTTTGTGGTGCCGGGGATCGAACTCAGGCCCTTGTGCTTGCAAGGCACGCACTCTAATCACTGAGCTAAATCCCCAGCCCCTACATTTTTGTCTTTCTACCTGAAATTTTGGTTTATTTTTACTGTTTGCTTCCATATGCTTCTTTTGGTTTATTATTCTTTTTCTAGCTTTCATAGTTGGGATTTTAATTCACTTATTTTCATTCTTTCATTTTTATTTATGTAAATATGAAATGCTATGAAACTGGTGGGAACATGTCTAGAGGACCCATGAGCCGGTTTCTAGAGGTTTAGAGGGATATCTTCCTTTTTCCCTCCCTTTCTTTTCCATTATTTTTAGTTGGATTATTCTGTTTGTTAGAATACAATATGTATTTTTCTACTCTTGTCACTACCCTCTGAGACAGTCCTCACACTGCAGCCCCAAACCCACTTATTTATCCCAAAGTGCTAACATTGCAATTAAATCTGAATACTGAGGTTTCAGTTTAGAAAAAAACAACTCATACATTAACACTGTTTGTCTTAAAAGAGAAACAACACGTGCGCCATAGGTTTGCCACCACCGCCCTCAGGTATCAATTGTATTGTGGTTGTAGAAGTGTTTGTTCTTACGGGACCCTCCTGACTTATCGAGGGGTAGAATGTTATGATGTCTGCAGTTTTTGATGCTCATCAAAATTGCTGTGAACTTTTTATAAATGGAACGGGGAGAGAATATGGTAAAATGTTACCTGGTGGATTTAAGGAGGAGATATATGACCTTCATTACACTATTCTTACTTTTCTGTGTGAAATTCTTTTTTTAAATTAGTGGAGGAAAATAGACCTTCTCGTAAAGAAAACGTACTATGCTCAGAAAATTTCAGTATTTTTCTTTTATACTTTCAAATATTTTCATTTTCTTTTTTTGGTGCTGGGGATCGAACTTGGGCCCTTGTGCTTGCAAGGCAAGCACTTTAACCACTGAGCTAAATCTCCAGCCCCCAGTATTTTTCTTTGACAAATTGTTTCTTCCATTGATGGCAAGGAGCCAGTCATTTAATCTAATCTGAAAGAGGCTCTGCCCCACCATGCTTCCTCACACTGACTCTTCTCTCAATTCCTCGCTCTCCCTTACCGGGAGGAAGACACCTGTGTTCTCCCCAGTTTCCCCTGTTGGTTTAGAATAGTTCCGTTGCCTTTTCTCTTTCCCTCCGTGAACGGGAGCCTGCACAGCCTCATGCTGAGTGACACCCTCTGCTGGAGAAGAGATGGGCACTGCAGGGGGCACTTGGGACCTCCGCGCTGGCTGTGGCAGTTAAGGAAAGGCCCTGTGCTTAGGATGAGGGGCCAGAAAGGAAGAAGAAAAGAGCTTGTCGCACCGCCGTCCTGCTGCCGAGACCCAGGATGCCTTCTTTCCCTGGCAACATCGTCCTCCTGCAGAGTCTCACATGCACAGTCTCCGGTGTTCGCAGTGCTCGGCAAGGTCCAGGGCTGCTGTGAACCTTGACAGTTTCCCTCTGTCTCCTCCCTCCCTGCAGACAGGACTTCTACCTGGCCTTTTGCACTAACTGGCTGGACGCCCACAGCCTGGTCTGAACTCTCCTTTCTCCCTTTCCAGATGACCCAGCAGATGGCTGGGATGAACTTCTATGGCGCCAACGGCATGATGAATTATGGACAGTCAATGAGCGGCGGGAATGGACAGGCAACAAGTCAGACTCTCAGTCCTCAGATGTGGAAATAAAAACAAGACACCCGTCTGGCTGCCAGTCTCTTCCACCCTCGTTCTCCCCTTCTCTTCTTTCCGCAGCCCCCCTCCTCCCCATCTCCATCTCCTTTTCCTACCTCTCCACGTTTGGTTAGAAATTGCTCAGTAAGTCATGTGGGGTTTGGCTTCCTGCCCAACCCAGCCACTTCCCACATGCGCAGACCTCTCTGTTGCTTTCTGTTGTTCATGTCTGAAGCCATCCCGACTCCTCCCCAGCCACAGCCCTCATTCTGTCCTGCACCAGCACCTTAGAAATTGTTGGCAGAAGGCACTTGAACTGCAGGGAAAATGTGCATATTCAGTACTTTCCCTCGAGGCTGAACCGTGTCAGGCCCTCAGGAAGGTTTGGAGGTGTGGAGTGTGAGGTGGAGAGGAAAGAGCGTGGTCCTTCTATATATGTCTGTAAAGCGTTTCCAAGTGTTTAAACTTTGACTGAAGAGGAAGGCATCCTGTCTCCATGCTCTATGGGAACGAAGAAACAACTGCAGCCACGTTAAACACTTCTTGGGTCTTGGATCAGGTTGACCCTATCCTTGGGGTGAAGCAAGCTCCTCCCTACAAAGATGAGCAGAAATGCTACTCCACTTGCCCTGAGTTGCTTTCCGGGTCTGGGGCTTCAGCACTCACTGCTTCAGTCACCTTTATTAGCACCAAAGACTCTGAAGGTCCCACACACAACACACACCCCTCGCCTGCCTCCTGCCACCCTCGGCAGGGTCCAGCCCCTTCGCGGGACACAGAGCTTAGTGTGTGCTCTGCTTGTGTGCGTGTACGTGCGGATCCCGCGTCCCACACCCTCCCCATCTGCTCTCGTGTTTTCGTTTTAGATTTACGACAGAGAGGAGTTAATTTATCAACAGCTGAAAACTGTTACCAGTTTTTCTTACAGTTTAAAAGATTGCTATCTCCTGGATAGCTCCCCATCCCCTTTCCCTTCCTCTCCACAGTCACTCTTCCATGCCGAAGACCCCGGCGCTCTGTTGCCTTTCCAGATGATGAGGCAGAGAGCCCGGGCAGCTTTCCTCTCAGCCATTGTTCACCCCATCTGAAAATTCAAGCAAGAAAACTTTGCTTAAAAGATTTCATGTGTGGGAACCACAACGCCTGGTTGCCTTTCTCCTGTGTATGTGTAAACTCCTCAATAAATATTGCAGGGAAGGACCATTTGCCTGTCTGGCTGTTGCTGTGTGTCACTCTTGGAGGAGGGAGAGGTACATGTATGTTTTCTGCTTGTGATCCTCCTGCCTCAGCTTCCCAGAGTGCTGAGATTACAGGTGTGCACCACAGTGCCCCACCTTTACTTCTTGTAATTTAAAAAATTCTGTTCTTGACATACTGGGGACCAGGGCCAAGCCCGAGTGGTCAGAAAGAGACCATCTGTCCAGGTGTGTCCAGAATTGAACGCTGAGGGAACTAGAGCTCTGCATCCATGAGGGCTGCAAAACCTTAGGATTAAGAGCATGCTTTCCCCACAGATGGAGAAACTGAGGCCCAGAGAAAGGAAGCAGTTGGTCAGGGGTCCGCTGCAGAATCCTTGGTGGAGCCCACACCAAGAGTCTGAACCTCCAGTCCGTTGTTCTTTCCCTTTCCCTGGGTAATTAAATGAGAGAGGAGTTTTGTCTGGTGAGGGTAATTCACTCCTCCATAAGCCGTGAGGATGAGGATGGGACTTCTGCCCAGTGGATTGTGTGAGCGAAGCGGGAGCTCCCAGCCCAGTCAGGGACACCTTCCTGAGAATGTGGTGCCTGAGGTGAGTATTAAAGGGAGAGGGAGTGGCAGCCAGTGGTGGGGGTGAGAAGAACACTCCAGACGTACCCTGTGAACGAGGTGCTCAAGAGCATAGACCATCTGGGGACTCACAAGCAGTTCACTCTTTCTGCAATGACGTGAGTCTGTGGTGTGAGCCGAGACCGAGGTGGAGCTGGGCCAGGCCGTGGGGGCTTCCTGTGCCCTGTGGAGGAAATTAACATGCAGTGTGAACAGTGAGTTGACATGGTCAGATCTGAGTTCCGGGTAGCTCACTCTTGCACTGCCGTGTATACAGTGTGTTGAGGAAACAAGACCAGAGCTGGGGACCAGAGAGAATGGCAAGAGCCGAGCTAGGGCCGTGGTGGTGGGAGCAAGGGGAGTGGAGTGACTTAGGGCAGCATTTCATGACCGATCATAAGGCACAGTAGCTGCCAGAAGGTGTTCCTTAGATTTGCTAAAATAAGCTTAAAAAGGCAGCTTATTACATCACCTATTGTATATTTCAAATACAATATCCACATAATAAATGACTGAAAAGTCCAGTGGTGGAGATGATTTATTTTCATAGTTTTCTAACATTTGCCAATAATTGTTTTACCAAGGAATCCATTTTTCTGGAATACCTAATAACCATGGAGTACTATGTGGGCAAAGCAACTGGAAAAAAGTTAGAGGTCGAGCTGGAAGGTCTCAGTAATGGGTGCTATGTGGAATGGCGAGAAAGAAAGCAGTCAAAAAAATCACCTGAGTGTCTAGGTTAGGTGAAAGATTTTGTGGCTAGTTGAAAATTTGGTTTTTGGCATGTTGAAGTTGAGTTGCTTGTGATACATCCAGGTCTGGTTAACCAGCTAGAAATTGGATTTCAGAGTCTGAGGCTGGAGGAAGAGGCTGGGCTGGAGGAATTGAGAGTTAACCTCACGGAGTGGTAGTCAGTGCTGTGGGAGTGCATGGGGTCATACGGGCTGGGTTTGTGAAATAAGAGCAGTGGGCTGAGAACAGAAACTCGGGGACATATTCTTAATAGGAGTTAAGGAGGAGGGGATGGTAGTGAGGAAGGACAGTCATGGAAACAAAACAAAGAATAATGCCAGCCAACCATAGGGACTGGAATACCTCGAGGGAGAGATGACCACAAATGTCAGCTCAGCAGGGAAGTCCTGTGAGGTGAGGTGGCAAAAGACTGTTGAATTCAGTGATTGGAGACGTCCACAAAAGCAGCATCAATGCAGTAGTAGGGCCCAAAGCTAGATTGTAACGGGCTGAAGATTAAACTGAAGTGACTGAAAAAGTAGGGAAAGAAGCACTATTAAATGTACAAGGCGTGACCAACATATATGGAGAATGTTTAAAAATTACTACGGTAAAAGACACATCGACACGGTTCCCCTTCAGAATACTCTGCCTCACTGTGAACGCACTTACCCATCATTCTCGCTACTTTCAAGGCAGTTCTGGAAGACCCTTCTTGTGAGTTGCTTTGTGAGGTATTACCAAAAATGTGAATGCTGCTGCCATTAGAGAAGCAGGCTCGTAAAAACACTGCCACATGTCGTCACCCACCCTGTTCACCAGATCTGGCACTGTCCAACTTTGGCTCTTCTCCAACGTCAAAAGGACCATGAAAAGTAAATGTTTTGAGTTAATTCAGGACATCAAGGAGACCATGACAGCACAACTAAAGACACTCATTAAAGAAGATTTCCACAGCCAGTTTAGAAAGTGACAAGAATGATGGGACCAGTGTGTTCAAAGTGAGGGCGAGTATTTTGAAGGGGATTAATGTCAGTGTGTCTTTTACTGTAATAATTTTAAAATTTAAACATTCACTGTATTTTTTTTTAATCACACCCTGTATATGGTAAGCTTTTAAGAATGGAAACAATGTAAATTCCAAACCAATAAAGAGGAAAACATTGGAATAAGAAAATGCAATTGGGCCAGGGATGGTGACATAAACCTGTAATCCCAGCCTTCTGGGAGGCTGAGGCAGGAGAATCCCAAGCTCAGATACAGTTGAGGCACTATAACAACTTAGTAAGACCCTGTCTCAAATAATAAGAAAGGAGTCTGGTGGTGTAGCTCAGTGTAAAGATCCTGTATTCAATCCCCAGTACCAAGGATGGAGTGGGGGAGACCTATATATCAATTGTCCTTCCCTGAAGAAAAAGACAAGAGTAAAATTTTTGGAAACTACAGAAAAGTGGAACACGTAGAATTAAAAGTGCTAGGTTTGGAACACATCTAAATACAAAAGTATAATAAATATAAATGGAATGAATACAGTTAAAATATTGAAAGTGTCAGATTGGCCTTTAAAACCCGTTCCTCCCAGTGTCTCAGACCTTCCTTCTAAAGTCATTTTTCTCCACCTGAAGTACCATGCATCCTTTGAAACTTTCTTAAGTGAAGGTCCCTTTGAATCTTGTCTGAAGCATGAGAGTAGGAAGATATTTAAAATGATGGAATGGAACAAGCAAATATTAAAGTAAGCAGGGAAAATACTAAAAGTAAGCAGGGATCATTTTTAGTCACATTTGTATCATTTATATTTACAAAATTGACTTTAAGACCAAAAACATTAATAGAGTATCAAAGACTAAAGTCTCAATTTCTGCAGGAAATATAAGAATTCTAAACAAGTATGCATTTTTAAAGCTTCAAATGAAGCAAAAATTTCACAGAACTTCAGCATCATCCGTGCACCAGTGTATAAAAAAGTTCTACACAAGACTTATTTTTGTGTGTGTATAGACAAGTTCTCCTAAAATATATGTGGAAATATGAAGGATCTGGGTGGTCATGACAATTTTGGAAAAAAAACACATTTAAAGGGGTTATATTACCAGATTTTAAGATTTATTATGGAACTAGAGTAATTAAGACTAAAATTAGTGCAAGATGTACATATAAGCCACTGGACTAGGAAACAAGAACAGAGCCCATGCATATATATATATTTTTTTCTTAATGGGGTGCTGGAGATCAATCCCAAGACCTCACACATCAGTTAAGTGCTCTACCAGTGAGCTACTTCCCAGTTCCCATGCACAGCGATTCCTGAAGGTACTAACACAAAGCATTGAATTGAAGAAAGTCTCTCTCTTTTTTTTCTTTCTT
>PVJO010014565.1:0-47900 GCA_004026905.1 Hystrix cristata | reverse complement strand
GACTTTAAGTTTGCTTAAAGTATAATTTTCAAACAAACAAACAAACAAAAAATACCCAAAACAAATTGTTTCTGGCTTTTTCAATGAAACAAGAGTTTTATAATTGAAATTGATTCATTGATTATTTCTTTAATTTTCCCTATGTGAGTTTAATTCTACAATGTAAGTATTCTGTGTTGAGACTGGTAAGTCCTGTTTATGATAAGAAAATGAGGCTGCAGCTAGGTGTGGTGGTGCAAGCCTCTAATACCAGCACTTGGAAAGCTGAGACAGGATGATTGCTGTGAGTTCAAGGCCAGTTTGGGTCACTGTCTTGGTTACTTTTCTCTCATTGCTGAGATAAGATGCCAGACACCCAAAGTTAGGGGAAGAAAGGTTTATTTGGCTCACAGTTTATAGAGGCTTCAGTCTACAATCAGGTGAGTCCGAGGCAGGGTGGCATGGAAGACAGGCAGAAGGCAGCAAGGTAAGCAAGGAACGCAAGCAAGGAGGGGGCCTAACCCACTACTTCCTGTATTTTGTATTTTATCCAGTCTACCTGGCTTTAGGGTGGGCAGTACCCCCACCCTTAATCCTAATACCCTTAATCCTAGCGTCCCATCCTTGATCCCGGCAGAACCATGCCAAACCAATCAGTGGACTAATTTAGTAATCACACACTCTAGATCTAGCTACCTCTTACCACGTGAGGCTTTGGGGGGACATCTAGACACAAACCATAACATTCTGCCCCTGGACCCCCAAACACTCATGCATAGCCCTTTATGCAAAAATCATTTGGTCCATCTCTAAGAGTTGCCAAAGTCCCAACAGTTTCAGCATTGCTGAAAAGTCCAAATCCAAAGTCTCCTCTGAGATTTAAGGCAAACTCTTAGCTGCAAGCCCCTGCACAAATGAAAAGAAGGTTAAACACTTCCAACATACAAAGGCACAAAATAAACATTTCTATTCCAAAAGGTATAAAAAGGCATGGGACCAAAGCAATTCTGAAATCCAGCAGGGCAAACATTAAGTCCTGTAGTCCCATGTGCATCATCAGAGGAGATCTGTGGTAAAGTCTGAACTCCAAGTGTCTTGGGTGGCTCTGCCCCTACGGCACTTCCTGTGGTGGTAGCTCCCATCGCTTCTCTCTTGGGCTGGTTCTGCTTCCTCCTTGCAATTTTCCTCAGGTGATCCACATTCCTAGCTTCTCCAAACTTCTGGGGTCTCCAGTCCACCTTTGGCTTCATGCTCACAGCTTCACACACGGCCATCTCAGGGGCACACTGTCTGGCCTCCCAGGCCTTCTTCTGAAATCTGGTAGAAGCCTTTCTGACCCCACAACTCTTGCATCCTGCATGAACCTAAAGCCAGGGCCACAAGGATGATGCCAGGGTCTGCTCCCAGCTGGAACAGAAGCCAGGCTTCCTTCTCTCTTCTCTGTGGGGATCATGTGCCTGAATCTCTGAGTGCTCTGAACAAAATGCTGAGGACCAACTTCGCTAGGCTGCCGCCATTCCGGGACATGGTGCTCTGGGGCATTGTTCTCAAAGCAAAATCTTTCACCTTTCCAACTCCGAGGATGCAAAGGCTGGAGTCCTGCTGTTTCCTGTGGTGTCCTTGGGCCATCTTCTCTTTCATCTTCTTCCAAAATACCCAGTTTGATGTATCTGGCCAAACTATCTTTCAAATTCAACAATGAAATAAGATACTTCCACAACAAAGAACAACTGAAGAAATTTATGACCTCCAAACAACCTCTACAAAATATTTTGAAGGATCCCAGAAAAGGAAAAAGGAAGCTATAATCACAAGGAAAGGAAAAAGGAAACTATAATCACAAGGAAACTAATAAAAAGAATCCACCAGGTAAGGCAAGCAGTTAAACTGAGGTGAAACGCAGAACCAACAACAGAAAAGATAAGTGACAAAGATAAGTCAATACATAACAGCTGTAACCATCAATGTAAATGGTCTCAACTCACCAATCAAAAGAAACAGACTAGCAGAATGGAGCAAGAAACAAGATCCATCAATATGCTGCAAACAAGAGACACACTTAACTCAAAAGGAAATTCATTTAACTCAAAAGGAAATTCAAAATCAAAGGATGGAAAACAATATTTCATGCAACAGGAACCCAGAGAAAAGCAGGGGTACCTACCCTAATCTCAGACAAAGTAAACTTCAAACCAAGACTGACCAAGAGAGACAAAGAAGGTCATTACACACTTCTCAAGGGAAGACTCCAAGAGGAAGAAATAACAATCATTAATACTTATGTGTCAAATATGTGCACCTATCCACATAAAACCAATATTAAGGACCATGAGAGATCTTATAAACACTAACACAATTGTAATGGGAGACTTCAATACCCCAACTGTCATAAATAGACAGATCAACTAGAAAAACTCAACAAAGACATATCAGAACTGAATCAAATCTGTGAACAAAGATTCACAGATTCTACAATGCTCTGTAGACTTAGCAGATGTCTACAGAGCATTCCACCATACAACAGCAGAATACACATTCTGTTCAGCTGCACAAGGGTTGTTCTCCAAAATACACCACATACTAGCTCATAAACCATACTTAAGTAAATGTAAGGGAATTGAAATTATCCCATGCATACTATCAGACCACAGTGCAATGAAACTGGAATTTAATGGGAACAGAAACCCAAAAAACAAAGGATCCTAGAAAAGGAAAAAGGAAACTTAAAGGAAAAAATAAACACATGAAAACTAAGTAACAGCCTTCTGAATAACAGCTGGGTCACAGCGAAATTAAAGAAGAAATTAAGCAATTTTTACAGTTAAATGATAATGCCAATACAACATACCAGAACCTATGGGATACAATGAAAGCAGTGCTCTGAGGGAAATTTAGTGCATTGAACTCTCACATCAGGAAGACAGAGTGAGCTCAAATAAACATCTTAATGTGGAACCTCAAATGTCTAGAAAAAGAAGAGCAAATCAAATTCAAAGCTTGTACAAGAGAGTAAATTATTAAGATCAGAGCCAAAATTAACACAATTGAGACTAAGAAAACAATACGAAGAATCAATAAATCACAGAGTTGGTTCATTGAAAGACTAAACAAACAAACACCTAGTCAACCTTATAAAAAATAAAGGAAAGAAAAGATCCAAATTCATGCAATAAAAATAAAAGGGGTGAAGACACAACCCACCCTACAGAAATCCAAAAGATCATCAGCACTTAATTCAAGAACATATACTCAAACAAGATGGAAAACACTGAAGAAATGGACAGAATCTTAGAAATATATGAATTACCAAAACTGAATCAAGAAGAGATAAAAATACTAAATAACCCAGTATCAACCGTTGAAATTGAAGAGGTAATTAAAAACCTACCAACAAAGAAAAGCCCAGGTCCTGACGGTTTCACAGCTGAATTCTATAAGAAATTCAGAGATGATCTAATACCACTACTCTTCAAAATCTTTAATGAAATTGAAAAGGAAGCAGTACTTCTAAATCATTCCTGGAAGCAAGCATTACCCTGATACTAAAACCAGAAAAGGATCCAACCAAAAAAGAGAAATACAGGCCAATTTTCCTAATTAACATAGATGCAAAAATGCTCAACAAGATACTAGCAAATAGAAAATAGAATGCAATGAATTATCAAGACGATTATATACCACAACCAAGTAGGATTCATCCCAGGGATGCAGGGATAGTTCAACATATGCAAATCAACACATGTGATACAACAGAGTCAAAGGCAAAAATCACATAATCATCTCAATAGATGCAGAAAAAGCATTTGACAAAATCCAACACCCATTCATGATAAAAACACTACAGAAATTAGGAATATATAGTCTATATGTAAATCTGATAAAAGCCACCTATGACCAATCGATGGCCAACATCACAGTAAACGGTCAGAAACTATAAGTTTTCACACTAAAATCTGGAACATGGCCAGGATGTCCACTATCACCACTATTATTCAATATAGTTCTAGAAACATTAGCCAGAGCAATTAGATGAGAGAAAGAAATGAAAGGAATAAAGATAGGAAAGGAAGAAGTTAAGTTAAACTATCATTATTTGCAGATGACATGATACTCTACATAGAAAACCACAAAAATTCCACCAAAAAAACTTCTAGATTTAATAACAAAATTCAGTTGCATAGCTGGATTCAAAGTCAACACCGAAAAGTCAATAGCATTCCTATACACAAATAGCAAACACACTGAGAAAGAAATAAAAGAAGATATACCTTTCACAATCACATTAAAGAAAAAAAATGAAATACTGAAGAATCTATCTAACAAAGGAAGTAAAAGATCTTTACATCGAAAACTACAGTACTCTAAAAAAGGAAATTGAAAGGGATATCAGAAAATGGAAAGATATACCATGTTCCTGAGTAGGAAGAACCAACAGTGAAAATGGCCATATTTCCTAAATTACTAAACAGATTTAATGTATTTCCAATCAAAATACTATTAGCATACTTCACAGAGTTACAAAGGACAATCATGAATTTCATCTGGAACCAGAAGAGGCCAAGAATAGCAAAAAAAATCCTAAGCAATAGGGGAAAGGCAGAGTCATAACAATCCTTGACCTGAAACTATACTATAAAGCTACTGTGATAAAAACAGCATGGTACTGGCAAAAAGATAGACCTGAGGATCAATGGAACATGTTAGAAGATGCAGAAATAACTCCAAACACACTCAAATACCTCATCTTCAACAAAGGAGCCAAACACACTCACTGGAAGAAAGATAGCCTCTTTAACAAATGGTGCTGCAAAAATTGGGTTGCCATATACCAAAAACTAAAACTAGATACATGTTTCTCACCACGTACTAAACTAGAATTGAAGTGGGTCAAAGATCTAAACATTAAAACAGAAACACTAAATCTGCTGGAGAATAGAATAGGAGGAAGACAGGTGTAGAAAAAATAATTTATGAACAGCACTCACACTGCATGGGCAATAATACAAAGAACCAGTGTTTGGGACCACATCCTGTTAAAAGACATTTGCACAGCAAAAGAAATCACCAATACAGCAGGGCGAAAACCCACAGACTGGAAGAAACTTTTTGCCAGCTGTCCCTCAGACAAATGTCTAGCATCTAGAATATACAAAGAACTCAAAGAAATCAAACCTCCCAAATTTAAAGACCCAACCTAAAAATGGGCATCTGAAATGAATAAACATTTCTCAGATGAAGAAACAAAAATGGCAAATAAAGACATGAAAAAGTGTTCAACATCACTAGTTATTCAAGAGTTGCAAATCAAGACAATGTTAAGATTTCATCTCACTCCAGAAAGAACTGAAATTATCAAAAAAATCAACCAATAACAAATGCTGGTGGGGCTGTGGGGATAAAAGAACCCTCCTCCACTGTTGTTGGGAATGTAGATTGGTCCAGCCACTGTGGAAATCAGTGTGGAGATTCCTCAAAAAACTACAACTAGAGGTTCCATTTGATCCAGCTATTCCTCTAGTAGGTATCTTTCCAGAAGAATTAAAATCATCATACTACAGTGATGTAGTCACAACCATGTTCACAGCAACACAATTTGTAACAGCTAAGTCTTGGAAACAACTTAAATTCCCAACAACTAATGAATGGGTGAAGAAGATGTGGTTTTTCTACACAATGGAGTACTACTCTGTCAAAGGATAAACTAGAGACATTTGTAGGTAAATGAATGTACCTTGAGAACATACTCTTAAGTGAAATAGATCAGATACTCATGAGTGCACATCAAATTGATTTTCTGATATGAGAAACCATAAGTGTAAATAAGGACAAGGAGGAGTAATAGATATTATATAAAAGGAAGATAATATTTAAATGAGAAGAGAACTAGAAAGGGAGATGAGGGAAAAGTAGGAAGGGAAAAGGCAAGAAAGGGGAAAGGGAAAAAAAATGGAAAAATATAAATAAACCTGATGTAAATCAGGAAGGGGGGAGCAAAAGGGAGCAGTGTAGAAGACTGGGGAAAACCAAGATACATCATGTACAGGTACAAAATAATCATGATGAATGTGATCATTATGTATACAATGTACCAATACATGTTCTTGGTTAAAAAAAAAAAAATGCAGATAAGTCCCAGGGGATGAGTCAGAGTGCAGAGAGGTCTGATTAGATAATCCAGTTGATTATACTTACGATTATATATGTCAGATAAAATGGCTGCATGACTTTTTATAACTTTATAACTATATGCTAAATAGTTTCATATTTAAACTCACGTTTTGCTCATTTTTATTAATGTGAGTCTCTTAATGATAAAAAAGTCAATGGTGTCTAAAAGTAAAAACAAAAAATTATCAGAAATATTATATTTATCTTTCACACAGGCTCACCCATATTTAAAGTTATTCACATGCATATGTTCACCTATACAAACATGCTCAATCATATATATATTTTCCCTTACCACTGACCAAGCTGTGAACTGGACCCTTACTTTACCATTCCGTTTTGTTTTTATCTTTTCCACGTGCCTGAAGGATTTATAATGATCATGCAAAAGCTCGTGTGGACATTATGTGCACCCAGATTTTCTCTTCTAAAATACCAATTAGCATATCTTTTAAAGGACTAATTCTTTCAATTCCTTGAAGACACAACTGTGTTAGTAGAACACGTACACTCTACAGCTGAAGCTCCCCCATCTCTGAGACTTCTTAGTGCAGCTGGTTACTAATTGTTTTCAAAAGAAGATGTGGGTGTGAAGTGTGAGATGATAGACATAATAGCATATGGAGTCCTCAGTGGAAAAAAGTTCCCTTCGACTCTATTAGAAACCTTAATGGTTCAGCCAAGTAGACCTCCATCAGCACATTAGGCATCGCCCCTTCCGAAGCAATTCACGCAGCCTTCAGGAAACTTGTTCTTCCCATTCACTTATGCTCCCTTCAATGAATGCTTCTCTGCTGTACTGAACTGCTCTACTTCCAAGTACAGAGGGGCCGTGGCCCTCCCTGTCAGTAGCACCCCTCTTTCATACGTATCCCATATCAAAAGTGAGAGTTTCTAAGTCATTAGCTCTGGCTAACAGAGGAAGCAGTTCCTGTGTGATCAGAAACATACGCCAAAATGCCCCATAGTTCAGAGTAGTTCAAAGATTTAATGTGAATGGATCTTGAGAGAAACCAGACAGATACTCATGAGCAAGAAAACAAAGTTTTTATACCATTTAGTGAATGAAATTCAGCAGCTTAAAGATAAAAACCAAACAAAAAATTGTAAGGGCTCCTATAAAGATGCAAATTAAATATCAAAAGGAATTTAAATGTGTTTAAGAAAATAGCACAGTTTAAGAAAATATAATGAAGAAACTAGCAAAATTATTTTGAGATTTAAGAATATGATTATTAATAATGATTTTGATTTAGTGCCAGATATGTCAATTGGAATGGCATCACCAAACTAGTTTTTAACAATGTAGAAGAATAAATAGTAGAATTATCTTACATTACAGTAAAATTACAAAAGGAGGGCATGAAAGAAAATATAACAGATCAAGAATTATCTAATTTTAAATGAATTACCTAATTTTACCTGATTTGAAATATAGCAGTTAAAAATCAAAATATGCAGATTGATAAGAAATGAGAAGTTTAGAATGGTTTGACAAGTTATACTAAAACAGCTTCCTAAGTAACAAACTTTTCAAAATGCCTAAGGTATTTTCTAATTGTCAGGTCTTTCTCTTCGTTTTCTCAGGCTGCCCTAACAAAATATCACAGGTTGACTGCTTTAAATAACAAAACGTATTCCTCACATTTCATATGGCTGGGACGTCTAAGCTCAAGGCAGGCTGGGTCGCTTTCACTATGAGACCTCGTGTTTGGCACGCAGTTAGCTGACATCTTAGAGGTGTGTGCACGTGATTTCTAATGCAGACACAGTAGAGGCCTTAGGTGAAGAAAGTGTTCAGGCTTCTGTTCTTGTACTTATGATATCAGAACCTCCACTTTATGACATTAGTTCCTTAAACGTTCCATTTCCAAATATTGCCACACTGGCGTAGGGCTTCAACACAGGAAGTTTTGGGAAACACAATCTACTCCATGAAATGAAGATAATCTTAAATTTTCCACATAAGAGGTTACATTGTGTATAAAAGGAGGATGCAATTGTCATTCCATTTCTTAACAGCAACAATCGCTGATCTGAAAACTATAAGATTCTAAATCTTTTATAACATCAACGGTAAATTGACTCTAACTTACTTTACCAGCAATGTTTTAAGTGATTCACAAAAAATGCTTCACGAAATTTCTACATTTTATAGAAAAGAACACTAAAGTACCGAGCTATTACTCAGCTGGGAGAAGATACTGCAGGGAATAAAGCCAGGTAGTCTAGCTCTTTAGTATCATACGCAGAGTGGTTCCGAAATCATGACTTGACCAATCAGCCAAAGAAAACACTCCCACTAAATGAAAACTTAATATGAAATACACCCTGACATAGGAAAACAAAGAGTACCAAAATTGTGAATGAAATAATTAATTTTATAGTTAATTAAAACCTAAAGATGATAATATCATCAGATATTATAACTGCTACTCATTCGTGTAGTTAAAAACTGTAAGAGAAATTTAATGGCCTGAACTGAAACTTCAAATTTACATTATGAGAGTAGGAATTGGCTAAGGATGGGAAAAGGGAAGCAGTTAATCATGGGGGCGGGCTTAGTAAATATTTAATTTTAGTCTAATGATAAAATAACATTTTATCAACTAAACTATTTTAAAAAGCATAGTTACAATGTTTAGAACAGAACAAAAAGCCCAGCTATATACTATTTAAAATAGATATGTTTAAATATAAATAAGAACAGGCTGAAATGAAAGGACTTTGCAAAGGAAATGATCAGGCAAAATAAATTTAAAATAAATATAGACTAGTAATATTAAAACCAGAAAATACAGACTTCAGGTCAAGCCAATTTATTTCTACCACAGATAAGTCCTGATATAATCTCCCTCACAGGGAAGAAAAAACTAGTGCCTGGGAAGTAATTTACTCAAGATTTGCTACGGTTTAGAATCAGTTTGTCCCCAAGAATCAAGTGCAGGGAGCTTAGTCTCTAGTGCAGCAGTGCTGAAAACTGGTGCCTAAGCAAGCGGTGGAACCTAATAGGAAATCTTTAATTCACTAGCAACGTGTCTTTGGGAAGGATGGTGGAACCTCAGTCTGTCTGACTTCATGCTTTGAGATAAATAACTTCCATCACATACACGCATCTGCCATAAGACGAAGCAGTCAAGAGAGCCATCATCAGATCTGATTCTGGTGCTGTGCCCTTGATGCTCCAGAATTGTGAACTAAATAAACCTTTCCTCTTTATAATGTTAGACTGGCTTAAGTATTTCATTATAGTGACTGGCTTAAGTATTTCATTATAGTTCAACATAGAAATTGGAACTGAGGAATGGGGCTAGCACTGTATAACTATACCTGAGATATGAGATTGTCTTTGGAACAAACTTACTGGCAGAGTATGGAAGGTATGAGAGGGTGAAGGTATAAAAAAACCTAGAGGGCTATAGGCAGAGTATCATGAACGATTGTGGCAAGAGAGAGCTCAGAAGATGAGAAAGCTACGGAAGAGCGAGATGTGGAAGAGTGATGTTATACCTTAAAAGGTCCTGACAATGAGCAGAACACTGGAGGAGCCATGTACAGTAACGACCGTGTGACAGGGTCAGCTAGGAATAAGGATCCTATTGGAAAGGGGGTTGAAGGTCATCATCATCGCCGTGTCCTGAGGTTTTGCCAAATGCCAAATTTAAGAGCAATGGATGGGTTTATCTGGTTGATGAAATTTTAAAACAGCAAAGCATTCAGGCTGCAGCAGGAATAATTATTGGCCACTTTTAATCAGATTTACAGTGGGACTAAATATTTAGAACAGGAGGGTTGAAGCAACCACTTGAAGAGAGATTAGTGTGGACAAAGGTAAGGACGGTTTTTCCTTAGGACAATTGGAAAAGGGCCTCAGGGGGCTGGAGATTTAGCTCAGTGATTAGAGTGCTTGCCTTGTAAGCACAAGGGCCTGAGTTCGATCCCCAGCACCATTAAAAAAAAAAAAAAGAAAAGGGCCTCAGAACGCTTTGCTTTGTTCACTTACTGTAGAATCCCTAAAAAAAGAAACAAAAACCATGTTTTCTTAGTCCTGTTGTTGAAGAATCCATCCCTTCTTCACTCAGTTCTTATCGTCTCTGTCATATATCAGGATTCCTATGTGAGGGGCCCGCTTATACAATTTCAGTATGTTTCTGTTCTTTTCTGATCATGTTATCTACAAATCAGCATAAATTTGTTTTTAACTTACTATACTTATGCATTCACTCCTATTAAGTCTTGAGTAATTCTGGATAACATTGTAGAATATATAAATATATATATATGTGTGTGTGTGTGTGTGTGTATTTATCACTTGTGTTACCGATACTGTCAATTACCAAACTACTATTTTTAGAATGAGTAATTTACTTCATATCTGAACCTAATGTTTTAATAATTTCTGAGGCCTTTAATCTGTAGGTATTTTACATACATTTATTCTTTTAGATGTGAAATAAGAAAGCACAGCATGGTATAATGAATGATAGTTTTGCTCACAGCACATTGCAAGGGCATATTCTGTAATTTTCTGTTTGAAAGTCACCTGAAAAGATTTGAGCAATTTAAATGTGCAATATTATCTATGATTATAGATATAATTATACCTAGGAAACAGGAATTAATGCTGAAGTGAAGGAATATAAAATTTCTCAGGAGAAGAGGTAGGATTTAATGAGAATATTGCATTTGTGATGATATTATTCTGAAATCAATATTTGATAAATGTTTTCAGACCAGTAACTAAATGGATTATTGATTATAACACACCTTAAATGGTTTTTAGAGCTGATCAGTTGGTGATACGTTCACATGATATTCAAACTTGGACCACTATTTTCACTCTTGTGGTTTTATAGTTTAGTAAGCAGTGAGGATCAAAGTATATTTATTTACAATTATGGAGTGTATCGATCTATACCAATCATCTATGAAGTCTGTAACTTTTGGTGATTTGTTCATCTCCCTGTGTCTCCAATTTCAGTCAGTAATCAGGAGAAAATAACACTTCACCAATTGCATTGTGAGGTTGAAAGGACTTAGTTCATGTAAATGATGGTAGAGTGTATAGCATAGTATGTATACTATAAATTATCTTTTTTCTCACTACCATCATTTTTATTATATTGGTTTAAATGTGGCCTTAAATGTGAAAATAGGATATTTACAGATAAAATTAAGAGGAAATCAGCCTGAATTAGATAGGGCAGAAATTAAAGCCATTGACTGGTGTCCTTAAAAAAAGGAAGCAGAGCCACAAATGATAAACCCAAACATTTTGGAGGCAAAGATTAGCTACAAACCAAATACCAAGGATTGCTGGTAACTACCAGAAATCAGAAGACAGACACAGTACAAACTGCCCTGAGGTAACATGAGAAGATGCATACTCCTTCCCAACACATTGCCTTTAGTCTTCTGCCTCCTGAAATGTTACTGAATGAATTTCTGTTGCTTTAGGTCACATAGTTTGTGGTTCTGTGTCACAAAATCCTTAGGAATCTAATACAGGTAAAAAGAACCATTTTCCCATATATAGATAAGGAAAACAAAGTGAATGTGATTAAGCGATGTGTTCAAATTACACAAATAAAAAATGGTAAAGCTGGGCTGTTAGTATAAGTCAGTTCAACCCAAGAACATAAATTTTAACAACTTTGAATTCTTCATATTTTCTTTCATGGTCATAATCACTGACTTGTAGACAATATTCATTAAAACACTTTTATATACCCAAGTGACATAGTAAGGATTGGAAATACAACAGTAAACAAAACTCAGAAAAATTATCGACAGTTTCATTGAGAGGAAACAAAATAAATGGGAAAAACTATATATTGGTTCAAATATTAATGTTAAAGAGAAAATCAAACTGCTAAAGATGATAGAGAATTCTAGTTGGAGAATGAAGAGCACAAAATTTTAAATGTGTGTGATCAAGAAAGATCTCACTCTTTAAGTGACATTAGGGTGGTTTTTTTAAAAAAAATAAGAGGAAGCAACCATGTTCTATCTGGGGTAACTGAGACTCAGATAGAGGGAAAAAAAATCCCAAGAATCAGTGTCCTACATTCTAAAGTATGCTTGAGGTTTGAAGATAACAGAGAGGATGTTGTAGTAAAGTGGGAATTAATGTTACATAAGAGTTGTGGTTACAAATAAATTAAAGGAAAAAATTTAACCTGTATATATACATCTACACACACAAGATTATATATATATAGCTGTGTTTGGACACAATAAAGATTGATAAAAAAAAATAGAAGAGATCCATATACTAAGCTCTGATCTCTTCCAACTTTAAAAATCAGGGAGCGGAGGAAGAAACAGCTAAGGAGAATGAAAACAGCTGCCATTCAGTAGTTAGAAGAACCAAGGGTGTGTTGATCTGCATGACACTTTATTCTTCTCCAAAGAATATGTGTATGTCAAGGAAAATGATAACTCAAGATCTACATGAATAAATCTTGCATAAAATTTCTATTAAACTTTGTATTCATATTTTATACATATAAACTTTAATTCAGAGCCATGGCAAAGAAGAAAATTCCACTTCTCACACAACAGTTTCCAAAAATGCTTAGTTCATGAAATTTTGTATTGTCTTCTTAAGGAATTCAAGATGTAATTTAACAAAGTTCTTTAAAAGTCACTTTCTACATATAATGGAACTCATAAGGCTGCTGACATGAATAAAATACTATCTTACCTCTTCCTTTTAACTGTTCACCCCATGATTCTTATTGCTGTTCTCTTACTTAATTTAGGTGCCCGCAATTATCCTGAATTACTGGCCTTGGCTGTCTACATTTTGCCTTCATATTTATTCACTATCAAAAAACTGGTAGGTGTATCAACTTCCTATAATAAGCTATATCTTTTAAATGAAAATATGATATTTAATGTTCTTTGACATTCGATTTATTTTTTAAACAGTGAACTCTTGAGACAAGGTCAGAAATAGGGCCTGTGATTATGGAGTATAGGAAAGCCAAACTGAAGTTATAACCTTGACATTCTTCATCTGACTGCCTGCTACAAAGACATGTTTCCAATTAACATTGTACTATTAACATTTACTTTACAGTGTGGTAAGAACTGTTTCATGGTTTCTGGATTGAGTACAGTTTATATATTTTATCAGTGACCTAGAAGAATAAATGTGGGGATTGGCTAGCCCTTTAGAGCAGAAGATTATAATTCAAATTGACCTTGACAAGTTGGAAGAGTAGTCGGAAATAATGAAAACCTTGAGGTCAGGTATAAAGCAGGAACTACTGTAAGGGAAAACACAGTACATCTGAGACAGAGAATGACTAATTAGGCATGAATATGGCAGAAAAGAACTAGAGAACACAGGGGACATGAATAGAACATAATTCACCTCAGTAGCATTATTTTGGAGTTTGAACACATATTGCTGAAATATATTATAAAATGCAGGGCTACTCTAATTAAAAATTATAATAATTCAACTATATTTTACATTCATCAGTTTAATGCTAAAACAGTGTGTCATATCTTGGGTAGCTGGAATGTGGAGAATGCATAAAGGACCCAAAAGATAGAAAGAAAATTAAATGATTAGAAAATTAGAATTTCAAAAATGTCATAATACCTATATATCTTGCTTATAAAGAAAAAGCATGAGAAATGTTTTAATAAGCACTTTTAAATATGCAAATTGTGATGTTTTAAATTGCTTCTTCTTTCAATTTTCATTGCAGTCAGCATTCTTAGAAATTCAACAAGGATGATATAAAACGGTGGTGAAAAAGAAAGCACAGATTTAAAAAGAGTGTATTATGCCATGGACTGGGAAGTTTCATTTTTAACATCTCACTTTCTAAGAATCAAACGTGAATTTGGGCTTTAAACAATCATGTCTGAGCAACTATTATTACCAACCGTGTTCTCTTCCTCAACCCAACCCTACCTGTACATACTTAAAAATTAATCTATAACAGTACATATTTTAAAGGGAACAAGTCATTATTACTGCCTTTTATTATAATTTTTCCAGTCCTAGTCAGTTTAAGTAAATATAAGAAAATTAATATTCATTCATAAAAACTAATCACTTGTGTAAAAATGATAAAATGATTTCCCCAAATTCAATCTTTATTTTGACATAAGAGTTAGCCAGTTTTTTTTTTTTCTTCCACATCATTTCCACTGCTTAATTTTGATCTCATGGAAAGGGATGGTTTCATATGGAAGCAGAGTAAATCATGCCACTGATATGGTTTCGGTATCATAGAAAGGTGTCTAAAATCTGTCTTCTGCACTATCCTGCTGGTTGGCCCTAATGTTGAAACTACTTGCCATTAAAGTGCCTCAGACTCAGGTACTTGTTGAAAAGATTCTGTATTTTAAATGGGCCAAAGGACTATTACCTAAAAGGGATAATGCATTTAACTAGTGTCTCAGTTACTTTTCTCCTTGCTGAGACAAAATACCCAGCACCCACAAGTTAAGGGAGGAAATGTTTCTTTAGCTCACAGTTTGTAGAGGTTCAGTACATAGCTGGCTGGCTCTGAGGCAGGGTGGCACAGCAGAGGGGCATTGCAGAGGAGAAACAGTTCATGGCAGACAGAAACCGGCAAGGCAAGCGAGGGAATTTAGCAGCTTCTTTCTGCCACTTATATCTTCCCAGGGCTGTTGGAATTAGGGTGGTGCCAAAGCAATCAGTGGACTAATTCACTAATCCCAGTATCAATCACTTTAGATCCAGCCAGTTCTGAAAAAGCCCCACCTATGACCGCATGAGGCTTTGGAGGAACATCTAGACACAAGCCATAGCAACTAGATATAAGTTTGCAAGCACCATGCTTCTGATTACATTTCATAATTTCAGTTTTCCCCCCGGCACCATCAGTCAAAGGATTTCAATGGAGAGATAGTATCTAGTAGCTAATAGAAAGTTAAGGCTACCTGTAAAGCACTGGGTTGTGCCCAGATTGAGGCCATAGAGATGGCAGGGGCACACATGCCACAATGAGGCCACAGATGTGAGCCTGACCAAGCAGAGATATAAGCAACTGGATGAATTAAAAGAGTCTTTTTCTGTTACCCAGTTAAATATTTTGCTAAGGGTCAGCTATATTTATAGATATGCCATAGATTTGTCAGGTGTTACCCATGCATTTTATTTTCTTAAAATATGCTGAAGATATTATATAATGTTAAATTTTTAAGAGTTTTCAGGATCTCCTGTTTGTGAATTTGCTTGTCAGTATTGTAGGAAGCGGTGTATAAAGCAAGGTGGAAAGAATGTTCTTGCATATGTTATTTTCTCTGAAACTATTTTGCTAAAGGATATAAATTGTTAATAAATTGTGACTATATCAGTGTTAAAGCTGAAAGTATACTGGCCTTCTATTTCACTAAAACAATTATATTTCCTTAGCCTAATACATTTGTAATGGTAATTTAATTTTTATTATACAAAAAATCATATGAAACATTTCATAAATATCTTAGCATCTTCTAAACAATTCTTTATAATATTAGCATCATTATTACTGAATAAGTCAAACCAAACATTCAGTTTTGCTTCACTGATGTTTAATTTTTAGTGCTGGATTAATTGATCATCATGTTAGTCATTCTTCAAATACTTCAAAAACCATAAAGCATGAGTAGAAAAGACAATGACTTCTCCTTACAGTCAGTACATATGTATTCATTTCTAAGTTTTAGTTCACCCTTTTCATGCTTTCACATTGCGTGATGACACAGGAAAGGCAGATCCCTAAAACAAAAATTATACTAGAGAATAGGAGAAAATGTTCATGACAGACGAGGAGAAGGGCAAGAAATCAAACCAAGTAGTCACAGAAAACTTTACAGAGAAATTGGTTTATACAATAGCAGAAACAAAGCTGAACACGTTAGGCGCTGGACGCCCTAGTGACTTTCTGTCACCCCTTTTGCCTGGAAAGGTGTGTTTTCCTTATTGACCACATAACTGTCTTTTCCCCACAAGGACTGAGATCATATGGCTTTCTTATAATATTTCAGGACCCTAAATGTGCATATTTCATCCATTGCATGTCTACATCAGTTTTTAATTACCTGTTTATATTTCTGTCTCTCCAGCAAGAACTTTTTATGAGGTCAAGATCTGTTTTATTCATTTTTATGCTTATACAGAATATTATAAATAGCCCCCAACTAAGACAAGAATTAATGTGAGAGTGTTTGACATAGTAATGGTGAGAGTTGCAGAAAACCCAATTCAAATGATTTCCCTAAGGGAAAAAAAGAAGAATTTAATGGTTATTGAAGCTGAAAGAATATAGTTTCAATTTTTGTCACACACATCCCCTCATTTTTTATTTTGTATCTCTATATTCCTGTATGTTAACTTCATTCTCAGACAAATTAAAGTCACTAGCAAACAAAATTGCTGTTAATTGCAACAAATGCACCATGGTAAGGTATAATTTTAAAATGTAGGCGAAACTATTTGTGACATATGTAGTAACTTTCTGTATTATGTTTGCTCTTTAAAAAAAAAACTAAGAAGATTGTTAAGATGTTATTTGTACTAAGCATAAAATTGAAGAAATAAATCACTAATGTGGTCTATGCCTACTCTCCTCATTAACAAGATTAAACTGAAGAGTAACAGAAGCAGTAGTAATCTAAATTACTGCTAGTTTAGGAACCGAGATTCTGAAATTAATCTTGTATGTCTTCCAATTGTAATATATCTTACATTTTGTATATTTATAGACTACAATTGTGGTATTGACTTATCCAGACAAAATTAATTAATTGATATCCTCACTTAAGAATATGTATCTGTTTGTTTCTTCTTTGTAAGGGAGGATCTTTTTTGCTTCTGAGTAACTACTTTGAAAACGATGATACACAGTCTACTAACTTTGTTATTCTCTTACTAATTTGTTATGAAACTTTGTTTTATTTTTCATAAAATAAAAATCTTCTTGTTTCAATATTACGAACAAATAGCTAAGTAATAAGCATTTACTAAGAACTGTTGTCTCAGTGGTTTTTTTTTACACTGAAGTTGACATATTTGGAGTGTACATTTTATGATTTCTCCTGACTCTGTGGATAATATGTTACTATTCTCCATACAAACATCACCCAAGACAAAAAAAGACAAAAAAAAAAAAAAAAACTTAGCAATCTTTCTGCCTTTACCATCTGTAGGCCACCAAAGTAGACAAAGAAAATATGTTTCAATACATGTGCTTTCATTGTAATTTACTTATTGGAGTTTCCACCAATATTTGTGGAAATACCATTTTAAAATTTATAATAAATTGAATAAAGGCAACTTCTCGGTAAGGTAATCAGCTTTCCCTTTGCAATTATTTTCATAAGATTTTACTGGGTAGAGTTCTGGAATGTTTCTTCATATTTTGTGGCCTGGCTCAACCAAATGTTTTTATAGCTTTGTGTATGTGTCAAAGGTCCTCTGCGGGAATTCTGTGGGAAATATGCAGACTGACCTGCACATAAGGAATAAGGAAAACATCACAGCAAGGGACGGCATGGAAGTTAAAATGAAATATTTGCAGTTCTGTGCATGGTTCTTTTAAAATCTTCCGTAGGAGGTCTGTGTTGTGCTGACAGAGGAGTCACGTTTTTACGGTTAGGATAGTGTTTAGAATCAGACTCTGTGCATGATCCTCTGCACACATTTAGCATCCATTAAATATCGCGTGAAAATAACAGTGGTATTTGAGACTTTGTCACTTAAATCAATTTTCTTTTGCTGTAACACACCAAAGTGAAGGAGGGAAAGGTAGGTTGTCCCTTCCAATCACTGTTAGCTGATGTCCTAGTAATAAATGCAAGGCAAAATATCCTGTTAGAGGTTGATGTCAAACCTTAAATGTTCGGCGATCAGCTGCCAACACTATCATTCATTATTACCTTTAACAACAAAAGAGAATGTTGATGTAAAATTATGAGAATTTCTACTTGCTTAAGTTCTCTTAAATCTTACTTTAAAAATTCTATCACTTTAAAAAGAAAAGTCCCAGTACAGTTTGTTTAGACAGCTCTTAATTTTTAAATAATGTTCCAGTTTCATGTTCTGATCAGCAAGAAGAAAAACTGGTGGTTTCAGTGAGAAGCTTTTTTTCCTGACATTTTTATTAGTACATGATTGCAGTACACAATGATTGCATTTACTATGGGGAATTGGTACACATACAGAACACATTCCAATTCTTTGTTTTCTCCTTCCCTCCATCCCCTTTTATTTTCCAGCATCAGATTCATTTATTTGTCTTGCAAGACCTCATATTGTTAATTATCCTATATATAGATTGAAAACCAGACTAATAGTCCAAAAAACATATAAAATAATTGTACTAAATCAAGGTACACTTTTGGATGCACCTTTTTTTCTCTCTTTTTTTATTATTATAGTATGTGTCTCATTTCATACTTTATACATATTGAGTTTTTCATATAAGAGAAACCGTGTAATATTTAAGTCTGTGTGTCTGAGTTACTTCTCTTAACATTATGGTCTCAAGGTGCATTCATTTTCCTACCAATGAATTAAGTTTATAGCAGCACAATTCATAATAGCTAAATCTTGGAAACATCCTATATATCCATCCACAGATAAATGAATAAGGAAATGTGGCATTTATACACAATGGAGTACTCCTCTGCCATAAAGAAGGATAAACAAAAATATTTTTTGAAAGATTTCATGAGAGATCAAATCATTTGGCATGTTCATTATTTTTTCCTCACATGATAGTGTTTAATGATTTTGTTTCCAAATTATTGATTTCCTTAAGGCTTAAGAATGTATTTCAAAACAGAAGCAGGAGAAATAAATGAAGCAAAATGAGTGGGCAAAATGCAAGCTCATCTCTGCCATCCAAGGATTAAAGAAAATGTGGAGAAAACAACACTACTTTAAAAGCGACAGGACTACTAGCACTACTTTAACTGCTAACAATGCATTCAGTACTTATCGTTAAAATTAAGCTGTAACCCAAATCACAGGTATAAATTCTTATTGACATTTCAATAAGCAATGTACACAAAGTATAAATGTGACTCAACACAAAATAAATCTTCCAAATTCACATCCTTAGCTTTGTCACAATCTACTCAACAAAGAGTGATAGTACCCATTGCTAGATCTTTGAACTTACCAGGTGATTTAAGAAGTATGTACTATAAATTTTGGTTTATTGTGCTCTGAACTAGTTATGATTATGATTTCCCATATCCCAAACATCTTATCTAAATGACTGATAAATGTAAAATCTGTAAATTAAAAAGTTAATTTTACAATTAAGGCAAACACTTTTGGTTTGTTAGTTTGATAAACACTTTCTTGCACTTGGGACTATTTCACCAAAGTATTTGAGATATGATAGCAAATTGTATTAATGAATTGATAATCTCACTAACTTTCTGCATATGGGTGAATGTTGGAGCCAAAAAAAGTGTAATAAAAAAACAAAACAGTACAAAAATTAAAAAAAAATTTCACAAAGCTTATATTTCTTGTCCTTATTCTTCTGTGATGCTTAGCAGATCTCATTGCCCTTTTTTCTCTCAAACTTATTTTCTTATGGCACTTATATCTACTAGGTAATTGGACAAATTATATTCTTTCTCAAAATTAATACTTAAAAATTATTTTTCAAGGCTATGAAAATCCAGATTAACTATCTCTGAGAATACTTCACACATTTCAACAATTGTTGATTAAATAATTATGGGATATAGTTCTTAACAAAAGCAGTAGATATACAATTTTTCTATAAAAGAATTGAATAGTTTAATGGCATTTGTGAAAGTGTAGATAAAGTAGTAAGAAATGCAAGAATTCATACAGTACCTTGATATGGTAAAGTGTGGAGGTAATGTTTTAAGGGTGAAGCACTGCTTCCTTAAACAAATTTATTTAGATCTCAAAGGAAGGAAAGACATGGAAGTGACTTTGAATAAAGAACAGAAATTAGTACAGACTAAGTGTTAATAAAAATATTAATCACAATGCAACTGAACATTAAGGTGAGTGAATAAAAATGTAAAATAACAGTGATTACCACCTTTGCAAAGAGGAGTTAACATATAATCAATCAGAAAAGCTTAAAGTAGAATTTTTAATAAAAACGTGGTGGATAATTTTAAAACACGATCTTTTGCATATTATTTGTATCAAATGATCAAATAGTAAAACTTTAAAAAACATACTTTATAACTCAAATTGCCAACTGCCAAGAGTGTCATTAAATACAAAAGTCATAGTTTTAAATGCGGGAGGGGGATAAACTAAGGATAAATGTCTGAAATTTCACTAATTCAGAAGTTTGAATAAAGAGTAATAGGAATTTTCCTATATTCACACAGTAGCACATGTTGTCTCAGTGAAATATGTGAATTAAAGCTCAAATTGACATTATGAGTAATCTTGGAAAACTGATGAGTAAAAAGCACAGATTAAAAACACAGGTAAACATGTGCCAAAATATACATATTCCATTATATGATTTTTTAATAGTATTTTTTTATTTTCATTTTTATTAGTACATTTTTTTCATACATATTGATTACACTAACTGTGTGGATTTCATACATGTACACAACACATTTTAATTCTTTTTATATCTCCTTCACCTTCTTTAACTTTCTCCCTCCATAAAACTTGAGTTATCATGGCTATACTAAAGCTACTTTCATTCTGCAGCTCAAATGACAAAGAAATCTTTCATAACTTATAGTAAGAACTGTAACAATAATAAAATGATATCATGAGCCATCACGCCCCATATTCAGTTATTAGTGCCCAATTGGAAATGAGACAAAACAGATTTTATATTAAGTAGATGTAACTCAGCTCTTATGACAACATATGCAATAGAGTAAACTTTGATATTTATTTAAATTCAATTTATATAACAGGGTTGGGGATTTAGCTCAAGTGGTAGAGTGCTTGCCTAACAAGCTCAAGGCCCTTAGTTCGATCCCCAGCACCAGAAAAGAAAAATATATAACAAATCATAAAAGGAATACTCAGTGTAAAACTATAAACTGCTGAATATGAAAACATTTTTAATATTTTCAATAGCATACAAAATGTGTGCAAGTATATATTTATATACTGATGTGTATATATTATCACATTAATGCTAAGTACTTTGTATTTATTAAAGGTTATTCCTAAAAATCTAAAAATACAAGCCATATAGTAGAAGGTGATACTTAGCATATGTATAAAAAATGGCTCAAATCCAAGTATATCGAAAACTCTTTTTTGAAGGCCGAATGAGGAATCCAATAGAGTCTAGACAAAACACTTAATAAATGTTTTACAATATAAGATACTTAAATGCTCAAAAATATATAACAACATACTCAGTATTAACTGTGAAGGAAATCTGAATTAAAACCTAAATGAGGTATTCTTAAACACCTGCCACAATGGGACAAGTTAAAAAGTAAGTAAATTCCAACAGTTGAAGATATAGAGTAATGGAAAAAATTCTCATTTGCTGATTGAACTGAAATTGACAGATTTATCTGGAAATTTTTGGCATTGTCTCTTAAAGACGAATATATTGTACAGTGTGTTCCAGTGAGCCGCACCTGGGAATATATCCACAAGCACAATAATGATGTAGGTATAAATCTAAAAGAGTGTTGCTCATAATTGTAAATACCAGCAAGCAATTTAAACATCGAACAAACTAGAATGGGTATTTGAATTGTGAAATAGTCACACAATGTATAATAAGTAATGAATATACTGAACACAAGAATAAATGCCACATAAGAATGAAAGAATGTAAATCAAAATATCTTACAAACTACATGATTTCAAAAGGAAGTTTGAAACTGAGGAATTTGATGCTAACATTTAAGGTTGCATAATTGTGTAACAAAACAATAAAAAATATAAAACAACTGATTATCATAAAGGCCAAGATATTGGTTAAACTTTGGAGGGTCAGATGAGAAAATGACCAAAAAGAATAGGGAAAGAGCTTGAAGGCTGCTGCTAATCTTTTCTCTCTTCATTTACATTGAGAAGTGTGGGCTTGTGATGATAAATTTACATCCTTTGTTTTGAATATCTTTCTGGATGAGTGTTAGATTTTTACAATGAGGTGGGCATTAAAATGCAGTGACATTTAGACCACTCGTGAGGAGCTGCACTCTGTATCCATCCGGGCCACTTGCCAAGGGGATATAGCTCAGGATCTGGCAATAGTTACCCAAAAGGTCAAACTTTTAATCATATTGTAGCTTTTGTTTGTTTGTAGGACTAAATGAATAAATGAAAGTTATACCCTAGGGTGTGTATCAAAGATCAAAGCTAAGGAAGTCAAATTCAGTTATTGAGACAAACAGAATTAAGAGAAGCTGAGGACAGAAAGGAGCAAATGCTCTAAGTAACTCCACGTGTATTTACACTAACGACGTATCAACCATGCTGTTTGAGAACCTGACAGCCGAGTTTAGAAACAGAGAGGAAGGCAAACAAGTAAACAAAACATAACCAAGTTATAGACTAAATGTTGTATCACTAGATCCCACTAAATATTGACTATGGGCTTTGAAAAAAATCATGTAAAAATAATCTTGTCTACTATTGTCACTCATTTTAAGGTCTCCAAAACCAAATCTATACATCCTTACTACCTCTACACATCACCAACAAAAGCCAATATGATCTTCTTTTGAAATAAAATAATCGGATGCTTTTTTCCTATAGATTAAAGGGAAACGGAAACGCTCTACTTTTTTTTATTGCCTAACCCACACTATCCTAAGATTTAACAGTTGAAGCAAAGTTGATCCAAAGGCAGAGGAAATTTACTTATGATAGTGAATCCTCCGACTTCCCAGGCCTCTTCATGTTTCAAGTGCAAAGAAATGCAAGGCTCTTACGTGTTAAGACATAGAAACACTCCTGGGAAATGTATTTCCGGATGTATAGAATATGCATCTAACACTGCGGGCCTAGCTCTTGAACTACCAAAAACAGGACTTTTTTTTTCTTTTTTCTGAAAAGTAGAGGTGGAGAAGAAAGACTAAAATACAATTTTTTACACCCCTGAGGCCAGGTAGCTGGGCGGCTATGCTTTGCCTCTGGTTAGATTTAATGATAATGGTTGCTCTTTATTGAGCTCCTATGAGAAATGCCAGATAATATTTTAAGTACTATTAATATTCTGTTTACTTTATATATCACAGAAATTCAGTAACAAAAGTGTTGTGTTTTATAAGTACAGAAATTTAGGGTCAAAGAGGCTCAATGAATTGCATGAGGTAGCACATGGTAATGAGGAAGTCAGGATCTTATCAAGAGCTTGCTGGCTCCCGAACAAATATTTTTTTAACTAAACCACTCTGACTTAGAGTCTCTCCATACACCAGCCTTCAAACAGGAGCACTTGAATGTAGTTTTGGATTACATTTACTATGAAAATAAAATAAATACAATTAAGAAACAAAAACAGAAAACAGAAAGGTATTTGTAAGAAAAAATAATCATAAGGATAGAATATGTCCTAGGATATATCATAGAATGTGTGGCTAAAATATATATAAAGAGGATATATTCTATCCTCTTGATTCTTTTTTATATAAAAAACAGTTTATTTTGGCAATATGAGATTGAACAGAGTTAGGCATGGGGAAACATGCCTGTAGACCAAGCACTCAGGAAGTTGAGGCAGGAAAATTAAGTTTCAGGAAATCTTGGACTACATAGCAAGTTCAAGGCCACCCTGGACTACATAGCAAGACCCTCTCTCAAAAAAAAAAAAAAAAAAATTTGAAAAACCACAAAAAAGCAAACAACAAACAAAAAAACCCAAATGGAATGTGTTAATCTTATAGAACCACAAAGAATACTGCTGTGATTTGCATAACATATGAAATCCAAGAATGTTCCATTTGGTATGACTTCTGAAATCATGGAATGATTTCATGGAATGAACTATGAAAAAGTCCATTTAAAATTGAGTTGGATGAATGAATCTTTGCACAGCAAGTTGGGAAGCCTGTAGATTTCTACACTACCGAATATACAGAATAGAGGGCTAAGTTAAATTCCTGCTTGATAGACAAAAACAGGTCATTAAGAATACATCTGTGACACCATTTTAATTTTGTCATCCTAAAGAGTATTCTGATCAAAATGTCCAAGAAACAATCATGGCAAGGGCGGCTCATGGTCTGGTGGATATGGGAGCTTTCTGTGTGGAGGTGCCAATTTCCTAGTTATCATCGCCTGAGATATTTGGATTTTGTCTTTCCCCTCTTTAACATCTCTCCTTTATTATAAATGTATAAATTTCTACTACAACCACAGAGACTAACCATTCAGAGCTGCATTCCAAATTACCATGATGAATAAAAGTGTTTAATAATTATAATAACTTTGTAACCCCTTGACAATCTTACAGATAATTATTATTTTAGACTATAAATACTACCTCCAAAAAGGCAAACTGTCATCTACTTTGAATCATGTAATTGTCAGGCTTCTGTTAAAAATCCTAAACCATAGCAACAGAAATTTACTTACCACTTTAAGGAGCTCAGGTAGGAAACTAGGGAATAATTAGCTAAGAGACTAACAGACAGACATTTAAGAGTATTTAAACATTACATGTAACTATTATTTGCTTATGTTTATTTAGAAGACTATGTGTTTATATATAAATATATATGCATTCTCTATATATGTAAAAATAACTGCATATATAAAAATGTTTGCCCTATATACATATATCATTCACACACACACACACACACACACACACACACACACACACACACACATATCTCACTATGGGAGTAGCTTTTGAACTACCCGTAACGCCGTTTTCATGTATTCACAAAGTAATTATTCGTTATACATATGTACATACACAAATGTGTATTTATGTAAATTCTATATACACATAGATATGAAGATAAAGTGCAAATTTATGGCCATTACTTTTATAATTGTTAGGGACAAAACAGCTCATGTAAACGTCTTATTTTAGATAGCTAAATCACATTTTGTGAAAGGAGAATCAATATACCTGTTTCTGGGGGAAGGGGAAATGGCTATTTGATTTATATTAGATCTATGTTCAGAATTTCAGCAGCATCACAGTATTAATTTGATTCATAAGACTTTTCAGAATAACTTTTAATAACTGCTGATAGATACATCTCTATGGATTATTAGCATTTTGCTATTTAGTTTTATGAAAGGGACCCTAATGAAAAATTTAACTGAAGGAAAAAAAATTATTAAGGAAAAATACTAAGACCCATTCTAAATTTGAACCTTTATTTATATTGTAATAATTACTAAAATCTCTTTCTCATAAAATATTCAGTATGTATTTCTTGTTCAATAGCATGCAAGAGATCAAAGTTCATAAATATTAAGATTTACCTGGTGGTGTATTTCAGAGAGTAATGTGATTGTGTTGGGGAAAATAAATCAGTTATTAACTATCCACTTAGACAGTTCCATTAACATAGTCTATTTTGGTTAAAATATAAGCAACAATAAGGCGCATCAAATTACATATTATCTTTATTCATAAAATACTGGTGATTTGCCTGAACTTTAAAACCGTGGTTTTGTTAATGATTAAATGCTTGGATTTGCATGAAAGTGAAAGATCTGCTGGAACCCTAACATGATAGAAACTACAAGGAGATGTGAAAACATACATTTCTAATGTGTTTTCTGAGAACCATTTGTCTAATGCTTAGATCCCTGAAAAATATAAAAAGTAAACAATAAACTTAGAAAATATACTGATGAAAACTCAGAGGAGAAGTTGCTGCAACTGAATATACGTGGGGTGAGTAGGAAAGAGAGTATTCAG
The DNA here is from genome assembly GCA_004026905.1 of Hystrix cristata. Lineage (NCBI taxonomy): Eukaryota > Metazoa > Chordata > Mammalia > Rodentia > Hystricidae > Hystrix > Hystrix cristata. Next base: position 21,891 of record PVJO010014565.1, on the reverse strand, counting down.
AATCTGTTCAAGAAAGTTGCTCGGTGGTGATAAGGACAGGAAGTGGACAGCTGTATTCTCAGGAAGACATGGAAGGCATAAAGCCAGATGTGAGAATTGTAATATGGTAAAAATATTTTAGTCGTCAGAAAAGACTCATGATTATGAATATGGTGGGTGGCTAGCACTTGAATTTAAATCTTGGAAACAAAAAGGACGATGAGAAATAAATAGAAAGGATATTTCTGTAAATCTTAGATCACAAGCAGCATTGATTTGGACCCTCTAGCAAGATGTGACACAAAGAAAAAAAAAAACTTTTTTTTCTTGTTGTGTTCTATTCGCTATAGTTCTGGCTCTGCTTTGGCACCATGAGTGCTTTGGTATAGAGGCCAGCGAGAGGCAGAAGCAGGGATGCAAGACACACAGGATGCACCTGGGGCATTAGAAGAATGCCCCTGTTTGTGGTGATGAAGTTACAGCTGTGTGGTAGCTGAACTGTTTGGCAGAGCACCAAGAGTAAACGAATGGATATGTGTTTCAGGGAATAGAAAGGAGAAAACACGGAATATTTTGGGGTCCCATAAAAGGCCAGGAGAAATTCTGCTCTTCAACTGAATATGGAAAGGGGATTCAATATTAAATGGATTAGGAGGGAAGTAAGGAAGAAAAGAGAAGAGAGAGAAGAGGAGAGGAGAGGACAGGACAGGACAGGAGGGGAGGGGAGAGAAGAACAACAAAAAACAGCTTTAAAGCAATGCCAGAATATAATGACTCCAATGGAGATGGCTAGAATTAGTCAATTGAAAACGCATGCTCTGGAATGTCGCACAGTCTGTTAAGAACTAGAAACAGAAAATAGCTCCAGCAAGGAAGCAGCAGAACCAACAGAAGTAGAGTGAGACCTGAGGACATGCAGAAATGAGGGCACTCCCATAAGTTCTTGAAATTTTGGTGGGGAATAAGTTGTACAGTACAGTGGACAGTAAAAACAGAGTTCTTATATTGTACAGGAAAATCCAAGAGTTTTGGAGTATGTTAACGTCAATATTTTATACCACTAGACATTTAGAAACTAGGGGAAAATCGAAATTTTAAAACTTGAACATATTATTTACTTTATTCTCTCAATTTTGAGTCAAAAATAAAATCTATTTTCCTACAAAAAAAATAGTTCAAAGTAGACAAGGTTTATTTCTCATTGAAGCAGATTTCAACAGATAATAAAGAAAATTAGATGAAAATATAAATGATACTATTACTCTTCATTTTAAGGGCTAGATAATATTGATGACTATTTCACATCTTATACATACTGTTAATTGTTAGATATTAAATCATTTGCAAATTTTTACTATTGAAAATAATACCAAAAAATATAATTTATTTTAATGCTGTCCCAGTTATAGAGAAATTACCTTATGCTGTAATTCAAGAAGTAAAATCACTTAAGGGATTTAGCAAATATTCCTATATTATTTTTAAATTGTTTATTCAATTTGCATTTCTTCCAGCAAAGAAAACACATTTTTTACTTTTATCAACATAAAGTATTCATTAATTTTTTTCTCAAATTGAAAGGGAAAACACATGTTTCGTTGACTTCATTTGTATCTATTTGTTAAAAAGTATGATTTCCATGTTACTTATCTGTTAGTTACGATGAGGTAAGCAATATTTTCCCATTTGCATTTTAGATATTTGGTGTTGTTTCTAAATTCATAAGATTTATTTTGTAACTACCTACTCATATTTACAGTAAATAATTTAAAATGTATTCACTTTATTCCTTGTTAAAACACATAGATACTTTCTACTGCAATGTATTTGAATCTATCTTTACTTTCTGCGTTTTTAAATTATATTTGAACTCAGAATATTTGTTTCCTACTACTCCATATGGATTTATTAAATATTCATTGTATTTTCTTGTGTTACTATGAATAAGTAAATATTCAAAGTACCTGAATTTGTTTTGATGTAAGACGCGTAGTCAACAGCTTATTCATTTTTCTTTACAAACTGCAAAGTAGTCATTTCAATGTGATTTATTGAATTATACATTCGTTCACCTCTGATGATTGTAGGTCTTCATATATATTTTAATACCTAATACTGATCAAACAGACAATATCTTATCCCAGTATATTTGTTGGTTACCTAGTACACCTGGGATCCTATAACAGGGAAGAATATGTATTACTAACTTGATCACCGAGATGAAATATACTCTTTATTTTATTCACAGTTTTCTTATATTTATCTATCTTTATTGAAAGGCCCTCATACCTGGTAAATTAACAGTAAAATTTTAGTTTTCTATTTCCTAATACACCAACCATATACAGGCACATCTTTCGCAGTGTTTTCTAATTCTAAGAAAATGATGTAATGTACAAAATAATACTCTCAATTTACCTTATAGTGTAAATATTGTCATGTATCATTTTGTGCTCACAGTGTATATTTACTAGGTGATGTGCACATGATTAAGTAAAATGAAATCGGAACTTGGAGTCATATAGATTTGTATCCAAACCCCACCATTGAACTGATTGCTTCATACAGAACCACCTAATATGGTAAGCTCCAGGATCCATATTTAATGGTTGGTGGCATGAAATTTATTTTTAATATTTTATGCCACATAGCAGTCACCTAACAGGTACATGTAATAGAAAATTAAAGACGTACATTAACATTTTCTTCAGAGTAGAGGTTAAATAAGCTATCATCTGTGATGATCATTGTCATCTTGCCTGGAAAAATTCAAGGAATAAAAATTATATGTTAGAATAGCAGTATAGGTGGAGCTAGGGAGATTGCAGTTCCAGTAAGAGGACCACATAAATGGAGTCAAAGAATTCTTTTGTTGAACCCAAATTTTAGAAGAAGCATTGAGCATAATGTGCAGATAAGTTCAGCACTGATTTACATTTTATTAGAATAAATAACGATTTCTTAATTCCCTAAATTCAAATGAAAGATTCCAGTAATCCCTGTTGAGTTTTAATTAAACATAAGGAAGCAACCATACGCACACAAAATGAAATTCACTACAACATTGAAACCAAGTTACTGTGATGTCTATGGTAGAAGGGTTAGAGAAGAATTTCCACTAAAACCGAGGATCCATTTATGAAAAAAAACAGTGTGTATCAGATAAAGTTTTAGCAAAAACAGTTTTGAGTAAAAGATGCCAATGAGTCAGATTCCAGTTTAGACAGGAATTAACTAAGTGATGACATCATAAACCAAAGAAAGGGAAACACATTACAATGATGATTTTAGGGCAACTGTTCAACTTGATAAAAAAGTATCAAAAATTTGATACAAATTTATCACTTTCATGTAAAATTTTAAATCTCACAAGGCACTGGGAATGTGTATAAAATATCTGGACAAATGAAGATATCTAAGTTTAAAACCTATGGCATATATCAAAATGAATGTTTCATAGATTGGACTATGTAATACTAAGTCAAAATAATATGAAATGTTTTAGTAACAAATATGTCAGAGGCAATATGCAGAAACTCTGAGACACAATGGAAAGGGAACAGGTCCAGCACATGCCGGTCTTCCAAGTGTGCCTGACAAAATAGTTCATGTGTAAATAAACAATTTTGGACCACTAGAGATCAGACCAAAACCATCTAAGGCCACCAAGAGACTGAAGTTTTGCCAGATGAAAAAGACGAACCATGAAAGTTATCATTACTCACATTTCTCACCCACCAAAGAGTGAGATAAGTAAAATGCTTGTTATTCGAGGTCAAGCAAAGCCATACAAGGAATTCTTGTATTTAAGAAAATGCATCACGCACACTGAAAGATAATAACCATTTTCAAGGTTATTTTCAGATTTCAGTAAAATCTATCTCTGGCTGATATACAGCATTGGCTGGAAAGCTTAATTTACAGTTGAAGTCTTGAAACTACAAGGGTAAAGAGAATGTCCTTTATCCTACTCTGAGAGTCAAAGCTTAGACAACAAGTTGGTAGGAAGACCAAGAAACCTCCACTCCTCTGACAAGAAAAATACTCAAGCTCTCAGAGTAAAAAGTTTCAGGGTAGAACAGAAAGTTTAGGATGTGTCTAAGTTTAAATGAAAGGTCATAAATGAAAGTAGGTTCGTTGTGGTACAACACTTGAAGGAGACTTGAAGCTTTATAACTTTGGTCTGTAGGCCACAGTGCCATGCTTTGGGCCATAGTGACATAAGAGGTGAAGGTAATCTAAAGATATGACCCTTAGAAAGTAGAACCAGCCTTGATGACATCACTACCAAGATGCTGAACCAAGAGGGAAATCCCTCAGTAACGAAGCTGCATGAGAATTTGCAGAGCATGTTATAGTAAGTGTCAGTCAAATAGGTGAATGCAACGGATGAGGAAGCCGCGATCTTGCTCTTGAGAATAAACTATAGAAGCAAGAAATGAAGCAGCATCTCTAATGGATTAATATGGGATTCTAGTTTTCAAACATAATTTGTTCTGAAGATCTTAAATAACACAATATATGGGAGAATTTGCAGAGATTTTTCAAATGGAAATTATAAATATGGCCATAACTTTATGTGCTTTTTAAAAATTTTAAAATAAATCTAATCTTTTTGACTCAGGAATGTAAGAGTCTGTCGTTTTCCAAATATGAACAAAATTATGCAATGAGAAGTTTCTCCCAATGTTATTTAATGTAAGTATAGAAACAAACAGGCCAGGCATGGTGACACGTGCCTGTAATCCCAGCACTTAAGGAGGCTGAGACAGGAGGATCACAAATTCGAGGCCATCTGGGTAATTTAGTGACTTAGGGAGTTTAGTGTGTGGTCCCAGGGTTCAATCCTCAGCACCAGAAAACAAAAGAAGACAAAACAAAAACAAAACAAAAGAAACAAAAACTCTGACCTCCCTGTACAGGGAAATAGCTAAGTAATCTACATGACAGAATTATAAACAGAATGTTATTTTCAGAAAGAAATGACTGGAAATAAGTTCATAAAAAAAGACAAATGGCAATTATATACTATGGTTTCACCTTTTTGAAAAATGCACAGATAAAATCACACCAATTATGAAACCACATCAAAATTAACACACAGATACATTTTTTTAATTTAAAAATTTTTCAAATTTAATTTTTTAAATTGTTATATACGGATCATGAATTTTATGCCTGAAATGTTAGAGTCTTTTACTTTTTTTTGCAAAGGTTTAGAAAGCAAATATGCTAATTTTCTTTCTGTTGTGTACAGAATATATTGTTCTTATGACCAAATTTCATGAAGATTAGTTTTCTTTTAAGCCATCTTCAACATCTTTTTAATACTTACTTCCATCAATCATGCCAGAAGCAACCGAACATGTACGTCATGAAATTTGAAATAATAACTGCAGAGCATCAAATAAATTGTTAGTCTATTTTAAGAGTGAAACCACATGAAATCATTCACTACCTTTCAGTAGATTCGGAAAATATTTGTGAATGCTTCATGATCAATTCTATTTAACTTTCCTTGAAATTCTTTCTTAATGTGTTCTTTGTACTACATGGAGAGGTTTTCTGTTTCATTTTTACAAAGAACAGCCTCCCAACATAGAATTTATCATAAACCAAGCTTTTGTTCTGCTTTGCTTTGGTCCCTAAGATAATTTCTTCAATAACTCAGCTAAGTTTGCAGCTTTTTTGTTATGGACCCTTCACACTGATAAAAACCATAACATTTAGGCTTGCTCAGCGAGATATACTAATAGTATATCCAACTTGACATTATAACCAATGTGGCCCTCAGGAGTTGGCCTATAAATGCCAAGAATTGTCAAAGAGTTAAAGGCTTTGTTTCTTACAAGCTGCAATAGCCAGTGCTTATTCTTTGTCTTCCTACAGGTGATGTTCCATATGTAATCCCTGAATACACACTTATTGAATACATGTGGTTTGAAAGGCAAAATTATGTATATTTTCCTAGTTCCTGCTTTCAGGGATCTTATATTCTAATTGAAAAAACAAGGTAGGAAAATTACTTGATGATTCAATATTTTATACAATCTGAAGAAATACAGGAATTTTAAGAATACATTTAATGCCACATTACCATATGATTTCTTTTAGGGATAATAAAACAATGTAGTTTCTTAATGTTTTTTTTTTTTCATTCTTTATTAGTACAGTTTTGTAGTGTATAATGTTTATATTCCTCATAAGAAGCTGGTACATGTAATGATATGTCTTCATTCTTTTTTCATCGTCTTCCCCTTCCTTCTCTCCTTCTTCCATCCATGGCTTGAGCTCCTTCTTTTTTGTACATGTTTGCAGTACATAATATTTACATTCCTGTGTGGAGTTGGCACATGTCCATAACACATCTTAATTGCTTTTTTCATCCACTTTCCCTGCCTTCCCTCATCCTTCCCTCTAACTCTTGATCCCCTTCTGTTTTCAAAAAGGTCTCCCTACTTCCTATTATCTTTTATTTTGCTTTTTATTTATATTTTTGGTTTCTCATACAGGAGAAATCATGCAATATTTAAACTCGTGTGTTAGATTTATTTCACATTACAAAGAACAGCATACTAACATAGAACTTAACATAAACCAAACTTTTGTTCTGCTTTGCTTTGGTCTCTAAGATAATTTCTTCAATAATTTCTTAAAGTATAATATCATGAAATTGTTGAAGTCCAGAATCCTGAAAGAACGAATCAGGGTTTTGCCTCAACAAAATCCTAAAGCATTTTCCATACTAGAATTAGACCCAGAAACCTGCATCTGGTGAGAGATAATGTTTATTTAACATCTTTCCTTCTCATTCTTCCACTTTCTTGGGTCCAGGTAAAAGGTGGTGACAGTAACAGCACTATCATTGCTTCTGTCCCTAAATTAGCTCACAGAAATCAAGGAGATGAAAGAATCTAAATTTCCTAGTCTTGTTTTTCTGGAATTCTGTTCCTGACACTGTATCAAGAAGCAGAGCACATTAGCTTGATCAAATTCAGTGAGACAAACAAGTTGGATAGTAATAAAAAACACAGACTTGCAAACTAATTTAATCCTCCTCTACATTTTGCATATTCTCTCTGTGGTATTCATACTCTTTGACCTGACACGTGTGGGACCAGCCCTTGTAACATCTTAACCTGTCATTGGATGCAGGCTGCCCATGGAAAGAGGTGTGGCCTTGGCAAAGCAGTTTTCTTCATCTGGAACTATTACCTAACATCATCAAAAGCCAAAGGCCATTATGACAACACTCCTGCAATAAGGAAAATTGTCCCTTCTTTCTTGTAGAGGATCAATGTAGTGTGTTACAGTGTTACTCGTAAGGTTTTAAATATGGTATTGAGTGTCCTCAAATAATTGCAAGTATCAATGTACTCAGGGCAATCTTCTCACAAATTCTTCATGTGTTTCACACCCCCCAGTGATTTTTTTTTAATTTTCTTTTATTTTTTCCCCAGTGATTTTTTTTAAGGAAAAATGGTTTTTTTATCTAAAAAAATTGGGAGGTTGATAGTTCACTGAATTAAGGATTTGCACACAGGGAGTCTAATGGGGAATGTTCCACTGAAAACCAGACCTACGAGGAAGTAATCAGGAAGAATTGAGGATATGACAAATCCCAGCATGACACAATTAGAGTCATCAGCTCATCTCAGGGGAGATCAGGAGCTGTTGTGTCCCTTGAGAAATGTCCTCATTTAAAGACGTGGGCTTTGTACCCTGCATCAGTCATAGTATATGGATTACTCTTTGGGAGACAAGACTTCAGGTGAGACCGTTCCCTTCTGGACAAGGGCAATATCCAGCAAGGAATTTGTACGTGGTCATCAGCAAGTTTTCTAGGCAATTATGGAAATTGATTCCTTGTTCCTAAAAAGGAACTGCGTACAGCATCCACAATTTGTTAAGGGTATTAGTGAAAAATACCATCAAAAGCAAATACAAGCTTTCCTTTACAGACAAAAATAGTAGTGTTATTTAAGTTTATCCCTTTCATAAACTGTTGCTTATTTCTTTTTACTTTTATGATCTTTATGTGTATTTTAGTTAGAACAAGAGAAATAAATCATGAACAGTGATCTTCAAAAACATATACTCAAAAATACCCTCTTAATAAAAAGTGTCACATAATTGAGAATAGTTAATGTAAAATATGTGTTCATTTCATAGTTTTCAGAAATGTGAAATTAAGGTTAAACAAGATAGAAGGGATGGTGGGCAAAATCTCCCGTCTTATATCTCAAGAATGCGGGGTTGAAATTCTTATGCGAAATTTTTAGTACAGAATGATATAGCAATCCACCATGCTGTACATTTTTCTTCTATGCCCTGCAATAAAAACAGCGTTCTTAACTGCTATGGTTTACTTCTAGATATTTCCCCAAAGCTTTACGCACTCAGGGACAAGGCTTTCGGGAGGTGATCGCAGCAGGGAGGCATGATCCGCTTCAGCGGATTAGTCTGTGGATGAGTTTATAGCTAAACGTAACGTTGGAAGGTGAAGCCTGTTGGAGGAGGTGGGCTCCTGGGGGCGGGGCCTGGAAGGGTCCCCTGCATCTTCCGTCCTCCTCCCTGGTTTTCTCTCTGCTTCCTGCCTACCAGGCTATGCGCTATTTCTCCTCTGCGATGCTTCTGTGCCATGGAGCCGACTGACTGTGAATAGAAACCACTAGCAACTGTGAGCTAAAATAAAGCTTTCCTCCTTTAACTTGTAAGCATCAGGTATTTTGTCCCAGCAAGGAGACAGTAACTAAGACATTAACTAAGTCTGAGACTTTACAGATTTATGACATGAAATCTATTTGGGCATAAGTGAATAATTTATATATTGTGCTTCATATTAAGTCATCTCAGGCTGCCATAATATAATACTACAGATTCAGAGGTTTAAAGAAAAACAAGTTTTTTGTTTTTTTGTTTTCTTCTCAGAGTTCTAGAGCCTGGAAGTCTGAGGTCAGGATGTCATCACAATCGGATTCTGGTGAGGGCTTTCCTCCAAGCTTACAGATAGATTCCTTCTCGCCAGGTGCCTGCTGGTCTCGGCTTGGAGCATGCACTTGGGTTGGGGTGGGGGGGGGCACGTCTTCTTTATATAAAGCCACTAATCCTGTCAGATTAGGGGCCCAGGTTTATGAGCTCATTGAACCTTAATTACCTCCTTAAAGTTTCATCTCCACACACAGTCACGCCAAGGATTAGGGCTTCCATAAATTGAATTTGGAGTAACACAATCCTATTTATAGTAGCTTCTTCTGAAGGTCACTTCTCTCCTTTTTATGTTTACTTTCAGACATTTAATTACTTCATTGCCCTAAATCAAATATATCTAGTATAGTCTCCTGCTAAATCTATCAAGTACAATTTTTAAGAAATATCGAACTATTAGGAAAGATTCAAATGCTATATTAAACTAATATAAATTTTGCCTTATATCTATATCATCCATATGACTGTTCCCCTAAATGATAAAAAATACAATATTAATTGTTCATAATTTTGGTGATCTTTTAAATATTTTATTCTTTTAGATAAAGTCTTATATAATATGTATTTTTGTTTGATTTGTAGTTGAGTTTGTCTCTATATCTTTCTTCTTTGTTATAAGTATTATTTTTACATCTGCAAAAATGTTCTATTATGGACCATTGTCTAATTCCCTACACCAGTGTCTGTTGGTAAACCTCCAAACAAGCAATTTTATATTTTAAGAACATTTAAAAGATCGTTTGTCTCATGGCTAATTCATAATTCAGACATAATATTGGTCTTACATTTAGAGATACTAAAATTGTCAACTAACCTAAGCCAGCATGTGAAACTATAGTGTGAATTTTCTTCTTATCATTTAGGAATGTTAAATATATTGTTCTGTTTCTAGTACAAAAATATGTAATTCTATGCATTTTAAAAGTATAGGAACAAATAAAAATTAATCTTTTTATTCTAAAAGTTCTAAAATTAGGTCATAAAAGTGACTGTGAATTCTGAGTCTGAAATGGAAGAAATTGCTCCAGGATGTTAAGGTAATTACCACTTCTAAGTCTGGGTATTGTTTCCCCAAAGCACCATGAGTGTCTTTTACTGCTCCTGAGAATAACAGTCATTTTTAACACAAAATTTAGTAAATCACATCATTATGAAGGTACTAAAACTCTCTAACATGGAAACAATTACACGTGATGAGCGAGTGATATAAATTCATACTGCTTGAAAAGACACCTGGGTAAGTGGAAGTTCTGAAGATTGTTTTGTAGCTAGAGATTTTGAACATTTCTGAAATTGGTTCATATTTCTCCTAATGAAATATAGAGGAAAGTTCTAGAGTTTTCAAGTCATTCACCAAGATACAAATTAAATGCAATAATCCTGCGAAGAATTTCTTAAAACAAAAGCACGGACGGATGGGTTATAAAGTTATAATTAGTGGGTCCCATTGTCTTTCAGACCCTTCCTGTCAGGGTAGTCATGGTTACAACCTGACCATGTTTCACACCACACAGATCAGAACACTGACTGCTTTCTCAGAGAATCTTGAATATCTTCTGCCAATAAAGAAAACAGTACATAGCACGGCACCAGTAACTAAATACAGCATCCTTTCTACACAATCTTTGTCAGACTAACATAGATCCAATGTAGCTGTCAGTAAAATTTCTTATCCTTCCTGCCGTTATAGGCCAAGTTCAGTCTTATGCTAATTACTCAACCATAGTCACAGCATCTCAAATGTACACAAACATTTTCTTCACACCTCTCTTTCTTTTGTTGGATAGCAGACTGTAGCAGTGACCTACTGTCTCCTCACATACTTTAGCGGAGAAAGGAATTGCAATGTGTCTGGAGTTAGTAACTACACAAAGAATGGATGCATTAGACTAGCAAACACATTGCAGCTCATAACTCCACTAAGAGCTAAATAAGGCCTTTATTTTTCTCAAGACAAAAAGAAGCTCAGGCTCTGCAGCTGCTCCATAAAATATAGTAAAAAAAAAAAAAACCCACAATTTGAATAAAAAGGATATGGAACAGACTAATTCATTCACAGTCCGTTTTGGAATGTGCTGTGTGGGTTAGGTTAACAGCAACTGAGAGCAATTCGTCTATTCCCTTGGATTGTCAGAAACTATATTTTTAACGAAAAGTGTATCAACAGATTTCCTCATACTAAGCGTACCTGTGTGTTTATAATAATTGAATTGCATATAATCGTGCCACAGTGGGGCTGATTATATGCTTTGCTAAGACTACATGTAAACTCTTTGCATATGTAAGAGGCTTAAAAAATATCCATGGTAGCTGGGTCTGCTTAGCATTTACTTTTCATAAGGTGATACTTTACAAATGAAGAATAAATGAAAGGTAACATATGTGAAATAAAAACATCAGTAATCTAAATCTTTAATGCAGATTTCTAATGAGTATATCTTCTTATATGTATAGTAAATATGAATTAGTTTAAAATGTTAAAAATATTAGCCTGTAATTTTCTTGAAGTTTAGAAACACTTCGATCACCTTCCACAAGGCCATTTGTAATATTTGATTCAATGTATTGCACTTGCACAAACTTTTGTAAAACTTTACAGATGAAATATTGTAAAGACATTGTTTTCTTTGTTAAAGATCATAGGAAATAAAGTAAAAGGGACTTTGCCTACTTAAAATGGTTATGCTAATGATGCTAGAAAACCAATTGCCTTTGCAATATACCTTTTCTACAATATGGGTTTTAAAAGAACTATCTTAGCTTCCATTCTTATGTTCCTTGGACAAAAATGTTCCAGTAACTAAGGTCATATCCCAACATGTGTCAAATATTGACCCTTTGTTATCAGCAAGTTGCTACTCTGCATTACACACAAAAATTACTCCTTTTTCAGTGAGAGAGTCTATATTCCATTCCTTTGCTTCTAACCACTGTACAGCAATAACAAATATGAGATATGATAATATAACTAAAAGGAAATAAAAAATTAATAATAATAATAGTTATTCACAAAATTCTTTAAAAATCAATCCATAGAGATTTTACACAAATTTTCCTCATGTTCCCGTAGTTAAAATATTTGGAACTTCTTATCATGAAAATATCTACACAACCCTTTGGATCTAACAGAGAATAAAATAAATTTCTTGGCAAAAATGCAATAAAATTTATCATGGAATTTGATGATTCATTTTATTCACACAATAGTGGCTTATAATTCCCTAAAATTGTAATTCCCTAAAATTTGACCTACATTTAAAATACAAAATATTGGGTTCACACTGGTACCTCCAAGATTCACTCTAGACTGAAACATAATAGTGTAGTAGGTCCTCTCTCCCCTACTCCACCTATATTCAAACCATTGCCAAAATTTTCAGGAAGTTTGTTCTTATTGCTTAGAATCTGCCTTCTCCTCAACTTTTTTATCCTTGATACAAGTTTCGCACTCTTTTCTTTGAATGATTTCCATAGTTTTCTATCAATATTATCTTTCTTCAGAAAGTAAGATACTTCTTAGGATAACTTAGGAAAAATGGGATTTTTTTCACTACCACAATATCAAACTCTTTTCAAGTCTATATATACACAACATTATTTCACATTTCCTTATTGCATAAACTTTTATTTAGCATTCAAAGTCATAACTAATAAGTATGTTATTGATACTTCTTATATTTTAACACTTTCTAGTATCACTACTGCATTTATTACGGCTTACATTTCTTTCAATAGGCATTTATTGAAAACTTACTTGGGTTCATTTTGAAACTTTTGTTTTTGGTAATCCTTGCTCTATATAAATTTCAGTCCCATGAGAATCAAAAAAGCTAAATGTGCTGGGGATTTAGCTCAATGATAGAGTGCTTGCCTAGCAAGTGCAAAGCCCTGAGTTTGATCCACAGCACCCCCCCAAAAAAAAGCTTATTGTTAGGGTTTATATATAGATGCCCCCCCAGAGCCTCACAGGTAATGGGATCGTGGGGATGTGAAACTTATCAGTGGATTGTGCTTCCATTGAGTTTATAACTAATAGGGTGTTGAGAAGGAAAGCCTGGTCAGAGGAGGTGGGTCACGGGTATGGCCTGTAAGGATATATCTTCTTCCCTCCACCTTTGGTCTCTCTCTCTGCTTCTCCCTTTGAAACCATGAGCAATTCTGTGCCAGGTCCCCCTGCCACGTCTCCAAGCCTGGGTGCCAGTCAACTATGGACTGTAACCTCTACAAACTGTGAGCCAAAATAAACCCTCCCTCTTTTAATTTGTGGGTATTGGCTATTCCATCTCAGTGAGGAGAAAGTAACTAAGAGAATTTTGATACTAGGAGCAGGTCTAGAGAAACAGAATTGTAAGGATAATTATGGCTCAAAGTCACAAATCTATAATAAAAATCTCAGAGGACATAAGGGTTTGGCATTTATTTGTGAATTATGTCTCTTCTGGACTAAAGGCTTTTGGAAGGTAGGAAGGTATTCTACTCAGTTCTTATCCAAGAATAATGTCTTCCATATACCAGTAGTATATTTCTAATATTCAGTGTGAGCTGAGTTTTTTTTTTCCCCTGTAAGTCTTGAAAACTAGCCTGCAAATTGGTTTTGAGTAAAGATAACATCAGTAGAACTAGTGTAAATGCTTCCAAATCCCTATAGATATTCATATGAATATAAGTCTTAATAATTTATACAGTATTTTAGCTTTCCATTGCTGTGACAGAATTCCTGAGAGCTATCAATTTAAAGAAGGAAAGATTTATTTTGGCTTAGAATATTAGAAGTCACTTGGCATTGTTTTTTCTGGGGCTGTACTAAGGCAGGAAAAAATGGCCAGCAGCATGTGGGACAGAAAATCTGCTCACTTTATGGGGGTTGCGAAGCAAGAACAAAAGCAGAAGGGGGCCTGCAATGAAATATGACCTTCAAGTACACAATCCCAATGGTTTATTTTCTAGAACTACGCCCTACCATCTAAGGTTTCCACCACTTCCCAATAGCCTATTATACTGTGAATCCATGAATGAGTTAAGCCACTGATAAATTTAGAAACTTCATTATCTGATCCCTTTCTAAGGCTTGACTTCTGAGTACTGCACCATCAGGGTCAAGACATTCAATACATGAGCTTTTGAGGAACATTTCAGATTCAAAACACAACATATGGACAATTATAACAGGTGACATTTGCTGAAAGCATACAATATTTCGGCCACTACTATAAATATTTTTAAATATGTGATCTTATTGCCTATTTTAAGCTCACAAGTCCTGTGTAACCTGAGTATTCTCATCATCTTGATTTTATAGATGTGGAGACCGAGACACAGAGCGTTCAATAATTTCCCCAAATGCCCATGGCTAATTCATAGCAGAGCCAGGCTTTGGACAACAGCAATCTAGCTATGCTTTTGTGCACTTTTCTCACTGTTTTTGTTGGTTTCTCCCTTAGAGCCAATTACACTGGTGCCAGATTGTTCAAAAGAACACTATCAACAGACACTTTTCTCAGTACCTAAACTTAACCAAAACTGATGTGTAGCACATATAAGGTGATGTAAGCTTTCTCAAAATATGCTAGCACAACTGTATCTTTAAGTTTATATTAGCAAACACTGGTGTTTAACAACATTTTCAATATGTTTTCTTTAATTTCCTCTCTTGAAAAAAGCATTATAAAACAAGATTTTCTGTATTTATAGCAGTTTAGACAGGTGGCTGCTATATTAAAAGGTTTAAATCTTTAAAATTTAACTTTTAATAAATGAAATTTGGTTTATAAAAATGATTATAACTGAGGTGTTACCTTAGAGAAATATCCTACATTTTAATCCAATATTGTATTTTTCAAATGCTATTCTATATTGATCCTCTTTACATCTGAGTTCATTTTTAAAGTCCCAAATAATTTTTTTCCCCAAATAATTCTTAGACCTTACAAATGTAGGGATCTGAGCTTGAAGCTGTATAGAGCCAATCCTGTTTGCCATGGGTTGTGAAATGTGTCTTTTTTGCTCTTTTATCACAATATAAAAACCACAGAGGGATTATTGGGCACTTGAAAATTGGTGGCCATAAAAACATTAGGCATGAAAATAGATTTGCAGTAAAAATAAAACCTTCATTCAGATATGCAATAATATTTAAATGAATAATTTTAGGTTAGTCATAATACATAATAAATAACAGTTCAGTTGAGAGAAAAAAAGCAGGAAGAATACTTTGTCTACGCAATAAACTTACGAACTGATGAATTGATTTGAATACGCCTACAATCTGATGCCATTACATAACACTTTTGGCTATGGAGGCAAAATTAAAGTGATATGGGTCATATTGTGAGATTTCCTGCCAAAATTATTTTAAGTGCTGCAGAAATTACAAGTGACATGTAGTTAATAAATTATTTTTTTGTCTCTAGTTTATTATCTTTAAATCTCCCACTTAATCATTAGTGGACATAAAAATATATGTACTTTCTTAAAGAATAAAGCAATATTTATGATAGCTGAAGGTAAAAAAGAGTAAATAAAAATCACAGTCAACTCCAGGTAACTGTTAGCAAAACTGAGAAATGAACAGCTTTCATAGTAACAATTCCTATTATGGCCCATACACCTCTTGGGTCCCAGGATTTTTACACTGGTTTCTGACATCCAAAGGAGCCTCCTAGCCAGTGAACACATGCCTGTGATGAGAAGCCCATTAGGAATTCTTTAAGTAACATGCTGTGTGTAGATATTTCTTCACACTAGCTTTTCTGAATCCTGTATTTGTTCCTCATGAAAGTCTTTCTTTTCTAAGGACTATTTAGAAAATCTGTCTCCTATTCTTTACTACCGATGCTGTAATTTCCACACTAATCTAAAATGTAATGTGGAATTTAAATGAATGCTTTAAATATAAAATATTTATGAAACAGTAGATTTTATAGGTGACTAAAACATTGAAGGAATCATGCTAGGAACGACATTTTAGCAATGTTCTTATCCCGTGTGGAAATTTCCTTAAATTTGTGATTAACAGATATTTGAGTCTACTGCATGGAAGTCATTATGCTAAAAATTATGATGGGTGCCATATGCTGACCATAGAGTTCAAAATACAGAAAAATCTGATGTGTATAAACTTGTAAAGTTGAAGGAGTAATTTATTTAAATACAAAGAAATTGATTCTAACAAGAAAAGCTGCCAAATAATTCTGATTTTCATTCAAGATGTTTGTGTGGATTCTGCACCATTCTTATGACAGGGCTATAGTAAGAAAACAAAACAAAAACTGGTTCAAAAGCAAAGAAAGTCTTGTGCACTACAAAAAGAACATAAATGAAAAGCAGAGAATGGAATTGAAGCCACAGTCTTGCAGAATTTTGGCTTTGTAGCACCCCGGCATTTGACTCTGGTGGGGAAAGGAAATAAATGTGCTTAAAGCGAAACATTCATAGGTTAATGGACAGGCTCATTTCTGCAGTCAGGTGTTAAAAATGTTCTCTCCATGTTCCAGTAGAATATTCTGAAAGAACATAAAAGAAGAAAAGAAGGAGGGAGAGAGAGAGCGAGAGAGAGAGAGAGAGAAAGAGGAGGGAAGGGGAGGGGAGGGGAGGGAGGGAAGAGGAAGGAAGGGAGGAAAGGAAAGGAAGGGAAAGAAGAGAAAAGAAATGCTATTGGAATTATTGCTAATGTTAAGGCTGCCTGACCACCCCGGTTAGAAAGACCCACATATGACTGGGAGATGAGAGCTAGATGTGCAATATCACTGATATCACTATAGAGAACAAACCACAGGCTATTATATGACTGTTAAGGGAAAGAAAAAGCAAAATTAACTGTGATGGAGGCTACCATTAATCAAAAAGAGATGCACATGGAAGGAAGCATAAAAAGAATCCTCACTTCAAAAGAAATTGCAAACCAAAAGTCCAAAGCACACAAAGCACTCTGTTGCTAAAAGAACAACATATTGAGAAGTAAGATGCATATTTTATTGTACAAAATGCTATACAATATTGCAATGAAACATGTTCAATTTAGAGTATGTGTATTAGGTCATGTACTCCAGAAATCAGGCTAGAAAATGACATGTACAAAGGTATTTTACTGAGGGGTGCACTTAGGAGAAACACTTTTAGTGGAGTTTAAAAAGGATTGAGCAGAGAGACAAGATAACTGTGATGGAGTGACAAAATAGAAGTCAAACCTACTGGGGGCTGATATGATATTATATGACAGTTTTTCTAAATTAAGGTAAATTGGACAAATATTTTATCTCCACATTAAAAGGTCACTGGAAGCAGAATGTCCCTAGGGTACACTCACAACCTTAAGTCGTTTTGGTGAAGGGAAATTTGGGGAGCAGTGTCCAACTGTGAGAAGTCAATAGTTAGCATTTATAGGAGTTGGGAGACTGAATTTCTTAGTCCTGAGGAGGGAATCAGCATACACTGTAATCCAGCTCTAATGGGAAAAGCCCTTGAAAGGCATAGCTGTTTTCGTGTACTGGAAAAATGAAGAAGGTTAAAAAGATGACCCATAGCCCTTTCTGCCAAAACTAATCTCAGAACTACCTCAACAGTGCATTTTGTCATTTATTTCCCTCCCCTACTCCTCACAGATCTTCACTTTTGGCTATATCTCTGTTGATCTAAATAGCTTATGTAGTAGCACACTCACACCAAGGTCTCTGGAGCACTGGTCTCCAGCCATTTTGTATGCTGTTAATTTTACATAACAATTTCTCTGATGCTACCAAGGTTGCCCAGGTATTTTTCCACAAGGCTCAGGGCCACTTTCAGTGAGGCCCGCAATCGCTGCGGGAAGTTTTCTTGCTTTTGACCCTCGTCACACCACCATCTATCCAAATAATCCAAAAGTTTCAAAGAGGTGTTCCAACTATAAAACACACTGCCTCCAGAGCACACAGAGGCCTGTATCTTCGTCAAGTAATAGTATGTAAATAGGCGACAAGAGAGTAGGAGTGGCCATGCTAAAGTCAGGAAAAACAGATTTTAAACTCGAAGCAGTAAAAAGAGACAGAGGAGGTCGTTGCATAGTAACGAAGCTGTCAATGCAGTGATAGGAAGTAGTAATTCTAAATACATATGCAAACAATGTTGGAAAACCCAATTATGCAAAGCAAGAATTAATAGAGCTTAATGTAGAGGTTTACTCTAATGCAACAAGAGGGAGAGACTTTAATACTGTGCTTTCACCAGACAGAAAATCAACAAATGAGATAAGTAAATGGCACCATAGATCTAATGAATCTAAGAGATAGCTGCAAAACGCTCCATCCAACAGTTGGATGGAATTTTCCTCATTCACACGTGGAACATTCTGCAAAATATGTCAAATAAGCCACAAAAAGATATCAACATATTTTTTAAAACTGAAAGACTATCAAGTATCTTTTCTGATTATAATGCAACAAAGCAAGAAATTCTTTTTGTTTGTTTTTTTGTTTGTTTGTTTGTTTGTTTTTTTGCTGTGGATCAAACTCAGGGCCTTGTGCACTCTAACCACTGAACTAAATCCCCAGCCTCAAAGCAAGAAATTCTTAACAAGAAAAAGTTTGGAAAATGAAAATGCATGAAAATTAAACAATTTAATTTGAACAACCAATATATCAAGAAGAATTTAAGAATTACATTTATAGATACCTTGAAGCAAATGAAAATGGGGATCCAACATACCAAAAACTATCAGATACATCAAAGGAAATACTTAGAGGGATATTTCTAGCAAACAATGCCTACATTGGAAAAGAAGAAAGATCTCAAATAAGCAAATTATCAATACATCTCAAAGAACTAGGGAAAAAATAATAACTCAAAATCAGGAGAAAAGAAAAATTAGAAGCAGAAACGACTGAAATAGAGTTTTAGAAAATACAAAAGTTCACTGAACAAAGGGTTAGTTATTTGAAAAGAGAGACAAACCTTTAGCTAAACTAACTAAAAAAGAGAAGGCTCAAAATTAGCAGCAAAGGGAGAGATATTACAAAAAAATCACAAAAATACAAATGATCCTTACATATTATTATGAATAACAGTTTGCCAACAAATCTGATGAAGTAGAAGAAATTAGAAAATTCCTAAAGACATACATTTACCAAGACTAAATCACGAAGAGATTTAAAAAAAAAAAAAAAACCTGAAAAGAACATTAGGTAATGAGATTCGATCAGATAATAAAAAACTCTTGTTGCAGGTCTCAGAACAAGGTGCCTTCCCTTCAGAATTCTACCAAACATTTAAAGATTTAACACCAATTGTCCTTATGCTACCTACTCGCCCCCCCGCAATAGACTAGGAAGAAATTCTTCCAAATATACTACCTAGGCCATCATTACCCTCATACACCTGGGCAATAAAAAAAAGAAAGGACACTACAAACAGAAAAGGCCGATATCTTTGATTAGCATAATCCCAAAATTCCTCAATGAAACATTAGCAAACTGAATCTAACAACACAGTAAAAACATTGCTATTGTAAAATAGGACTTACACCAGGGATGCAAGGATATTTCAAAATATAAAAATCATCAAATGACATCTATTATTTCAACAGAATGAAGGACAAAATCTATATGGTTATCTGAATTGAGGTTAAAAAAGAAATTTGATACAATTCAACATTACATCATGATAAAAATGCTGAAAAGTTACCTGTACAAGAAATATTCCTTAACACAATGAATTCCCTTTTTCATAAGCTAACATCTAACACTTTACTGAATGGAAAATCTGAAAGCTTTCTTTGTAAGATCTAGAACAAGACAAAGGTGCCTACTTTCTCCACTTTCATTCCATGCCATCCTGGAATTCCCAGCCACACTAATCAGACAAGATTAAAAAAAAAAACAAAAACAAAAAAAAAAAAAACTTTGCATTTCAAATTGTAAAAGAAGTAAGATTCTTTGTTTTTCCAGATGAAATATTTTACATGCAAAACTCCAAAAATTCCACCAAAAAACTATTAGCATAAATTATTTCAGCAAATTTGTAGGATACAAGTCAACAAAGCCAGCAGCATTACTATATGCCAGTATAAATTATATGAAATATGAATCAAGAAAGTAATTGCATTTGCAATAGCTATAAAAATTAATAAAATATTTATGAATGAAGCGAGCCAAAAGATGAGTATCTCTGTAATTAAAATGATAAAACTTTAATAAATAAATTGAAGAGGGCACAAAAATCTAGAAAGACAGCTGGTGTTGATATTTTAGAAGAATCAATGTTGTTAAAATGTCCATACCACCAAAAATGATTGACAAACTCTTTGTATTTTTATCAAAATACCAGTGACCTTGTTCACAGAACAAAGAAAAGTTCTAAAATACATTAAAAAAACAAAAACAACAGCAAAAGGAAAATTTCCAAAGCAGTTTTGAACGAAAGGAACAAATCAGCAGGCATTCTACTTGAGTTCAAAACATACTACAAAGCTGTAGTAATCAAGGCTTGGTATTGGCACAAAAACAGACAGAACAATGTAATAGAACAGAGATCCTAGAAGTAAACTTACATTGCTACAACTAATTAATTTTCAACAAAGGTGCTAAGAAAATATTTCAAGAAAGAAGAGTCTTTTCAATGTTGCTCTTAAAGAGATCATTAACACACACAAATGAGTGTTGGGAAAATTGGATATCAACATGCAGAATAATGAAACCAGAACCTTTTCTCTTGCCAGTTAAAAAGATAAGTAGACTAAAGACTAAAATATAATACCCAAAATTCGGAAGATACTATAAAAAACAGAGGAGAAATATTTTAGAAGGACATTGAAATGGTGAACAACCCCCAAAAGCATAGGAAATGAAAGTGAAAATAGAAAAATGGGATTACATCAAACCAAAAAGCTTTTACACAGCAAAGGAAGCACTTAGCAGAGTGTAGCAACGTCTCAACAGTGTACAGAATGAGAGAAAAAAAGTCACATTGCATACATAAGACAAGGTGTAGATATCCATAACATATGAAGAACTCAAACATTTCAATAGCAAAACAAGTAATCCAATTAAAAGAGTAAT
Source organism: Hystrix cristata (assembly GCA_004026905.1). Classification (NCBI taxonomy): domain Eukaryota; kingdom Metazoa; phylum Chordata; class Mammalia; order Rodentia; family Hystricidae; genus Hystrix; species Hystrix cristata. Next base: position 898 of record PVJO010014565.1, on the reverse strand, counting down.
AGAAATAAAGAAGTATTTCTCAAAAGAACACATACAAATAGCTAACAAGTATATGAAAAAAGGCTCAACATAATTAATTATCAGAGAACTGTGAATCAAAACTACAATGAGATATTACAGCGTCTCATAAGAATGTGTATATATTTATATATATATGAAAAGAGAACTCTTGCACCCTTTGATACTGATATAAATGAGTGTAGCCATTATGGAAAACAGTGTAGAGATTTCTCAAAGCATTGAAAGAATTGCATATGATTCATCAGTTCTACTGCTGGGTACACATCTAAAGAAAGGAAATTGATTAGGTTGGAGATACATATATACTCCCATATTTGCTGCAGCACTATTTACTATAGTAAGAAATGTCAACAATCTAAATGTTCATCAATTGAAGAATAGATAAAGAAAATTTGGTGCACGCAAAAGAAATCACCAACAGAGTAGGGCGAAAACCCACAGACCGGGAAACAATTTTTGCTAGCTATCCATCAGACAAAGGTCTAACATCTAGAATATATAAAGAACTCAAAAAAATTAAACCTCCCAAATTTAAAGACCCAATCCAAAAATGGGCAACTGAAACAAATAAACATTTCTCAGATGAAGAAATAAAAATGGCAAATAAATATATGAAGAAATGCTCAACATCACTAACCATTCGAGAGATGCAAATCAAAACAACGTTAAGATTCCACTTCACTCCAGAAAGAACCGCGTATATGGGAAAATCAACCAATAACAAATGCTGGCGGGGCTGTGGGGAAAAAGGAACACTCCTCCACTGTTGGTGGGATTGTAGACTGGTCCAACCACTGTGGAAATCAATATAGAGATTCCTCAAAAAACTACAACTGGAGGTTCCATTTGACCCAGCTATTCCCCTACTGGGGATCTT
>PVJO010014564.1:0-47910 GCA_004026905.1 Hystrix cristata | reverse complement strand
GGGCCTCCCAGCGAAGGAACGCCGGCTTGGGTGGCGCCTTTGTGGGAATGCAGGTAGCCCTGGACACTGTGCGCTGCGGGGACAGATGCTCTTCCCGCAGGACAAGTTTGAGCGGGCCCACCGTTCTCCCCAGGCAGAAGTCCTGTCTGGGGACCACACACTGCGCCCCTGAGCAGAGCAGGGCCGTGAGGTCCAAGTCAGGTTTTCTCCCCTGGAAAGCTGCAACCCGAGCAGAGCTCCGGATCGTCATGGCCCCCCAGTAGTCCTAGACAGGACCCCCGAGTCCAACTCCAGGTCGGCACAGGGCGGCCTGGCTCCTGGCCTTGCCAGGAAGGAAACCAGTTTCCTTCCCGCCGCCCCCTCACCCTGCCCAGCACCAGGCAGCCCCACCCTCGACCTGTTCCACTCAGCAGCCGGCCCGTTTCCGCTGCTTCGAGACAGAAGCAGGGTCCTCCGCGAGCCCCCACTTTGCAGCACCTGAGGAGCCCTGGACCGGGGTAGCATGAAGCCAGCACCGAGGGTCCCTGAAGTCCCAAAGTGTTCCTGGTGGCCTCTCCGTGACATCTTTTAGACTCATAAAGCACCATTAAAAAAAATTTTTTTAAACTGAACTCAAGGTACAAAATGAAGTGCTGGGACAATGGCCTCTGGAGGAAGACAAGAGACCCCAGATTCAGACAGTGAGATGACAAGGACACCACAACGTTGTTAGTTTCCTGCGGCTGCTGTAGCGAACGGGCACAGCCCTGGTGGCTTCGAACAGCAGCAGTGTGTTCTCTGGCGGTTCCGGGGTGCACAGCACACCCCTTCTACTGGCTCTGTGGAAAACCCAGGTCCTTGTCCTGTGCTGGCTTCCGAGGTCACCTCTATCTCGCGGCTCTTGGCTGCCTTCCCCCTCCTGTCTCTGCTCCACCATTCTGGTGTAGAGTTCTCTCCTGTCCACTGGTGTTGTCTTCAATTTCTTTCTTCAGTGCTCTGCCATTCTGGTGTAGAGTCCTCGAGATTCCTTGGTTAGGTTTATTCCTAAGGGGTTTTTTTGTTTTTTGCTTTTTGTTTTTGTTTTTGTTTTGTTTTGTTCTTTAGCTATCGTGAATGAAAGTGTTTTCTGGATTTCTTTCTCAGCAGGTTCATTGTTGGCATATAGAAAAGTGATTGATTTTTGTATGTTGATTGTGTGTCCTGCCACTTCGCTAAATTGAGCAGATCTAAAAAATCTTCTAGAAGATTCTTTACAGTTGTCTAAGTACAGGATCATGTTGCAAGGGTAATGTGATTTTCCTTTTTGTAATCCTTTTATTTCTTTCTCTTACTTAATTGCTCCAGCTAAAATTTCAAGTGCTATATCATACAGGGGTGATGAGAGTGGATTTGTTCTTTTCCTGATTTTAGAGGAACTGCTTCCGTTTTTCTCTGTTCATATGATATGGGCTGTGGGTTTGTCATATATAGCTTTTACTATTTTGAGATGGGATCGTTCTATACTTAGCTTTTTTAGGACTTTTATCATAAAGGAAGGTTAAATTTTATACATGCAAATCAATAAATGCAATACACCAGCCCCATAAACAAAATTAAGGATGAAATCACATGATCATCCCAACAAACATGGAAAAAGCCTTTTACTTTTTAATGTAGCTATAGATTCTTGTGACTTAGTGGTAGCCTGAGACAGGTTTCACTACTACTACTGTTCCAGTCTTTTAGTAGTTTAGATATAAGCCCTGACAAACATGATTCTCCTTCAGTTCAGAAAGGAGAATGGCGTAAGTACTGTGATGTAGAACACGTCTTATAGTTCTTTGAACTCCTTTACAGTCTTTTTTTTTAATCAATTATCAGTTAATTACAGAAAATACTTTAAATGATCCGTAAGCTGACAGATGAGTTAGGCTCTGCACCATTTTGTGGAAAGCAAACCATTAGAACCCACTCAACTTACAAAAGGAGTTGTTACTAGTCATTGTAAGTAATCGTACCCTCAGTACAGGAATTACACGGAAAGATGGGTTGGCAGGGGCCTGATCGATAATAATCAAACGACTGCTAGTTATATGTTATTCTCCCAGTTAGAGGCACTTCTTTTGGCTGGATGTTTTCCAAACATCTCAAAATGTGGAAATGTTATTAATCTAAATAGAGCTTTGCCAAGGAAAAGTTGAATACAGATTTATTGTACTTGGTCAAATGTTGGCAAAAGGTCATAAGAAGGTTTCCTGAAGAGTGATAGATCCTGGAGACCCTGAAGGGCGGTCTTCCTGCTGACATTGGCTCCCTTCTCTCCAAGGAGGCCTAGGATCCGATAGATGTGGACATTTTCCCCTCTCATCCTTAAAACTGTGCACCAACCAAAGACAGGACTCATCACGGTCTGTGGTCTCACGAAGGCAATCTGGGTGTGGCCACAGTGAGGTCACTCGCCAGCATGCCCTTTCTACTCCTGTGGATGGGGCACAAAGTGGGGGCGCCCTCCACAACCAGCAAGCCTGCTTAGATCCCAGCACTCCCAACACCGGTAAGCAAATAGGTGATGGGCAGCATGTGCAGGAGGCTTTGGTCCACCCCGTGGGAATGATTCGTGCTGACACCCTCAAAGGGCCATGGAAGAGACGAGGTCTTTGACGCATCTCACTTTGGGGCTCTGGAGGATCTTCCTGTGTGGGGCATTGATCCTGATGCCTCAGCCGTTCCGGGTCAAGGGGAAGGAGAGCAGCTGTGAGAGAAGTGAGAGAGGAGGCCCTAGGTATGTGTCCAGGTGGCTCCATCGGGGATCTTTGCCTAAGCCGCCGTGCCAAGCCCCGGGGAGCAGAGACGTCAGCCACCGAAGTCACCAGGCCAGCCCGACCCCAGGAACCCGCCTCCACCTTCCCGCAGCTCTCTGGGCATCAGCTCCCATCCTCTCTTCCATCGTCCCCTTCCGCCCACCCTCATCATGCTCTGCCATCTACACTCTTATGATACAGCTAGAGTTTTGAATATTTCAGAGAAGTACAGTTTTCCAGGTTCTGCTATGTTGCCAGACATGAACGTGTTTCTGTGCTTTTCTTAAAAGTTTCGAATCACTGCCCGCTGGGAAGAAGCCAAACATGGACAAGACCGAGCCCTGAAGTGGCAACCTTTAGGAAGGGTCATCCCACGCACGGTGGCTCCTGTGTCTGAGCCTGACTGTGGCCAGCTTGGGGTCCAGGGCGCAGGGCATCGTCTCCTTTGAGTCTCACGACAGGGAACAGGCTGCAGCCCCACGCCCCTGCCTCTCCGTGGCTCTTCCTCTGTGCCGCCACCCAGCCTGCCTCTCCTGTGTGCCTCTCAGGGGCTGAGCTCCTTCGCTGAGCTCCCTGGAGTCCTGACGATCCAGTCACACGCCAGCCTCTGTGGCCGTGGCCATGTCCGCACCCTGTGCCTACTCGGGCAAAGCCGGGGCTGTGCGGAAGGGGGTCCTGGTGAGGCGGACCTCAAAGGCCCCACAAACAGCTCTTGCGTGAATTCACTGTCCCTTGGGCAAGTCACCCCAGCTCCTAAAAACTTTGCTCCTCAGTGAAATGGAAGTGGAAAGAATTACCCAGCCCGCCCTTCCCTGAGTGATGGAGAAGGTCAAAGGAGACCAAGTGGGTGGGAAGGGCATGTCCGCCGAGAGCCCGGGATCCACTCCGGGACACGCGACAGCTCTGGCTGCTGTTCTGGGGCTGCGGGACAGTCGACCCGTAACCAGCACTGAAGGAGTTCGCAGGAGATGCCAAGACATCCTTCCCCATTGCGAATGCAGCAGGGAAGTGTTACACGCGATCAGAAGGGCCGAAGTGCTAACAGTGGTCTCAGCCGTTGGGTGCTGGGTGTGTGCTTCTTATTCCCGGCACCTTCTCAGTGACCGGAACACGGGAGTCCTGAAGAACATTCAGTCACTGAATCCTTGAATGAGTGAAGAAATGAAGGAAGGAAGGAAGGAAGGAAGGAAGGAAGGAAGGAACAAACCAAGTACTGTGGCCAATACTATATATACGTAATCTCCGATGCCTGCAGAAAGAAGGGAGAGAGAGAGGGGGGAAATATTCCGCTCAGTTTCAGACAGGTGGCGAACGCGGGCCAGGGCCCCTCTGCCGGGCCTCCTGCCTCAGCCCCTGCAACCCGGTTCCAGAACCTTTAGGGGCGTCTACACTGCTTCTCAAGCCACTTCGAATTCCAGTGTCTCTGTCACAGTGAGATGGCTGTAAAGTTTGCATACTGTGTTTTTATATTATGGAGTCATTACCTAATTTTTCTAAAAATTGTTATAACTAAGAATATGGGTCTCTAACTTCCCGTAGAAAGTACTTTGGTCGCTAAGACAGGTCACGTATTCTATTCTTACCTCATATGCCCTAATAAGAATAAAAAAAAATTACATCAGAGGATACGAAAGGGAATATAATTAAATGAATGCTTTTGCATGGAATTCTATAATTAAGGCACTATGCCTGCCCAACGCTATATATATCTTTATATACACGCGCACACATACAGCACGCTGCGCCCTCCGGCACGCATGGCAACGGCGCACATGCCCAGCTTCAGCCACCCTCTCCGTCCTATCGGCTCACAGCCTGAGCTTCGGCCCTACCACAAACCCCACTGATGTTCGCCAATTACACTCCTAACCTCTCATCACTTCTTTTCCCTTCGTTCTTCGTCCAGCTTAAGTCCCGTGGTCTGCCAACTCCCTGACGCTCTTGCCCCGGCACCTCCAGTTCCCTCTCCATTCTTCGTTGTTATTATTATCGCACCACCTGGAAAGACGAGAGGCCAGGAGCTCGGCACTGACCTTCGCAGACCCGCAGGCGAGCGGCTGGCCTCTGCTACATAACCCCACACACGCCACGGGCAGATGAGCCCACTGTGAATTCGTGGACGCAAACTCACACTGACCTTCAACCCTGCCCCATAATCTACCCCGTTTCCCTGGACAACTTGCTCTCCGGGCTCTGCGGTGATCACCTCATGCTTTCCCCACATGTCCCCTCTCAGCAAACGCCCTTTCTCCTGCCTCACAGAGGAAGCCGAGGCATGGGCGGGAGCCTCACCCCCAGATGCTACAGGTGACCCGAACAAGCCTGCCCGCTTCTCTGTAGCTAAGGGACAGCCACCCCAGCTGGCCCCCACCCAGCAGACGTGAGCAACAGTCCTGTGCCCTCTTAGTCCCAGGCAACCCACAGCAGCCAGTCAACCTACAGCACTATAAATAATCCTTCTTTCCCCTAAATACTCAGCCTCTCTCTTGCCTGTAAGTCCTCTGCTCGAGAATGGGATGGTGCTTAAGTCCCATGAGAACAACACAAAAACCTTCCTGAGCCTCCACAGTTCCCACCAGCCACAGTGCTCTGTCTCTCTCCTCCCCGCCACAGCATTTTACATTCTTTTTTATTAATACACGTTTGCAGTCATAATGATCACATTTATCATGGGGAGTTGGTAGGTGTACATAACACAGCTTAATTATTTTTGTCCCCCTCCCCTCCCTTCCCTTCCTGTTCCTTCCATCGCTTGGTCCCCTTTCCCATTTGCGAGAACTCTACCTTCATTTATTTCCCAATTTTTCTTTTTCATCACCTTCCCCTCCTCTTCCTCCCCCCTCCCTCCATCTCTTGTTCCCCTTCTCATTTAAAAAAGATCTCCATTTTTATTTTGCTCTTTATTTAGACTTTGGGTTTCTCATATAAGTGAGACCATGCAATATTTAAGCTCATGAGTCTGACTTATTGCTCTTAATATTATGGTCTCATGCATCTGTTTCCCTATAAATGACTCGATGTTATCTTTCTTTATGGCAAAGTAGTACTCCATTGTGTATAAGTACCACATTTTCTTTATCCACTCATCTATTGTTGGGTATATAGGCTGTTTCCAAGATTTAGCGATTATGAGTTGCGCGGCTATAAACGTGGGTGTGCATGGATCGCTGTAATACAATGTCTTTAACGCTTTCAAAAATGCCTAGAAGAGGTAGAGCTGGGTCAAATGGAATTTCTAGTTCAGCTTTTTGAGGACTCTTCATACTGATTTCCATAGTAGTTGTACTAGTTTACATTCCCACCATCAGTGTAGAAGGATTCCTTTTTCCCACATCCTGGCCAGCATTTGTTATTATTGGATTTCTTGATGACGGCCATTCTTTCTGGGTTAAGATGGAGTCTCCGTGTTGTTTTAATTTGCATTTCTCTAAAGGCCAGAGTTAGGAAATATTTTTCATGTATTTATTGGCCTTTTGTACTTCTTCTGTGAAGTGTCTGTTCCTTTCAGTTGTCCACTTTTCGATCGTGTCCTCTAAACCTCGTTTAAGAGCACTAAATCAGTGAGGTAGAGGCAGCTTCCAAGTCAGACTGTTAATAACAATCTTAAAATTACATCTGAAAGACACCCGCTAAAATGGGAATTCCACCTTCATGATGGAAGACTGTGTGTCACAGCTCAATTAATTTTTTTTTTACCAAGAACATGTATTGGTACATTGTATACAAAATGATCACATTTCTCATAGTTATTTGTACCTGTACATAATGTATCTTGGTCTCCACCCTTCTCCACCCCTCCCTTTCATTCCCCCACTTCCTTACTTATAGCAGGTTTATTTACATTTTTTCATTTTTCCCTTTCCCCTTTCTTTTGCTTCTCCCTTCCTTCTTTTCTCCCTTCTCCCTTTCTAGTTCTCTCTTTTGAATATTATCTTTCTTTTACCTAATATCTATTATGCCTCTTTGTCTTTATGTACACTTATGGTTTCTCATATCAGAGAAACAATTTGATGTGTACTCATGAGTGACTGATTTATTTCACTTAAGAGTATGTTCTCCAGGTGCATCCATTTACCTACAAATGACTCTAGTTTATCCTTTTTTAAGCCACAGTAGTACTCCACTGTGTAGAAAAACCACATCTTCTTTAGCCATTCCTTAGTTGTTGGGCATCTGGGTTGTTTCCAAGACTTAGCTATTACAAACTGTGTTGCTATGAACATGGTTGTGCATGTATCTCTATGGTATGAGGTTTTCACTTCTTCTGGGAAGATACCAAGCAGGGGAATAGCTGGGTCAAATGGTCAATTAAATATTTAACTAAAAAAAGGCAAAGCTTTTCCCTAAACGTCTAGCTAAGGAAAGACATTCTAAAATGGCTAAGTGAAAAGCAAGGCAACCAAAAGTCTCTTCTGCCTCTTCAGCAAAGGATGGAGCGGGAAACAAGCAAGAGAAATGTCACCTCTCACAGGCTGCAGCCATCCCACAGGCGGAGAAACCAGAGGAGGGCGCTGGTTCAGAGGGAGAGGGAATGAGGGGAAACTGTGGGCCGGGCCTCGGTGATGGCTTCCTTGGGAAGGGAAGGACAGGCCGATGAGCAGGCTTGGCTTTGGCTACTTTTTGCCATCCTAACAGGGCTGGAGCCTTTGGGACTGTCCCTGGTTGTTTGATACTCGGCCCCTGCATGACCAAGGAAGATAGATAGTGGTCCAGAGTGTGAACATCCATAAAAAAGGTGGCTGGGAATGCAGGATGCGAGTTGGTTGGCTTTCAGTAGAAAAGTGATCTCACGGGTGAGTTGTTTGCTGTCTCTAGCATTTGGGTCAACAAGACCCCAGATGTCAAAGGGTGAGAATACAGAAAATAAACATTACCTCTAACACCCTAATCCAGAACAAAGCTATTTCTGAAACCAACACAATATAGTGTCTTCCCTACCCCAATCCTATACGCACACACACACGCACACACGCACACGCACACACACCTTGGCCAGTTCTTTATCTCAGAGGACACTCTCAAAAAGTCCAAAAACACTTGTAGGAACAAGCTATAAAGAAAGAAGCAAGCTTGTACATTCAAGCTCTAATAAGGATAATAATAACAATCTGTGCTTTAAAAATGGCATTATTAAGAACACCCTAACTGCACTGTATTAGATTAGATACTCAGGTATTATTTCCTCTACTGTATGACTTGTCTTCCTCAAACTGGGACAGATGAAAGGGTTCCATCCCTCCCCTTCAATCTCATCCACACACACAATCTGTTCCACTTCTGTGGAGGCTCCGCTAGTAAAATTAAACTCGCTGCAAAAATGCCGTGACCCGGAATCCTGATTCCTGCTGTTCTTGCTCTCTCAAGAACTCTGTGAACATCTTAGAACAAGCTGGGCCTTCCTCGCAGTAGGAACAGCAAGATGAGAGGACAGGGATTAGCCCTCATGGCACAAAGTGCTGTTATTCAGTCTCTCCTTGTCTTTATAAGGCAGAACCAAATAAATGATTAAGCTGTGTGACATGATTATCACATCTCCCCGGATACTAACGAGCTAGAGGTGCAATAGAATTTGACGGAACACTCCTGCTATTACTAGGACCTCGCAGTTGGGACAGAGCTCGGACACCTCGTGGTGGCGCCAGTGCTCAGAGATGAGGCAGGAGTTACATTGTCACAAGCGTTCATTAGTTCTTGGAGATGCTTGATTCCTATGCCATGTCCAAAATCCACATATGAAATGCCAAACTCTCCTTGGTTATGGTTTTCACCGTAAGTGGTCTGGAATGAGAAATGTAGAGATTAGTTAATAAGTGTACTTTAAATCAAGACTTCGAAACTGCATTTAGACTACAGGAGACTCCTTTCCAACAGGATGACACATACATTTACAAGGAGGTACTAATTCAGAGGGCTGGTCTCAGGCTTTACACACAGAACCAAATTCTCGATAAGACAGAAAAGATTCCAAGTTTGAGGAAAGGACGCAGGTTCCTGAATAGACTCGGAAGGAGACTTTCCTCAGTTTCGTTCCTTGTCCACTGTTAAAGGGCCATGAACATGCAGCACGTCACAAGATAGACTGTAAACTCAAGGACATCTTGGGCCATTCCCAACGGTTTAAAAAAAAAAAGCATTGAACTTGTGAGGAAGTTCAGAGAAGCTGTCATGTGACTCCACACACAATGTTTCCTAGTCCAGTAGCTGCCAGCGAAGAGACAGTGCTGCCTCGGGTCATGACTGTACCCACCTGCTCTGGCCACTTCAGCTCTGGGACAGCCAGAACCCTCAGGCACAAAAACTTACTTACAAAACAGTAGTCGCCTAGTCAGACCCCTTTCCAAACATACGGGATGCTGATTTTTCAAAATATGCCTAATATTTTAACTCAAGATTGCATTGATTAGGTGGCTCATAAAAAGATGTTATTGCTTTTATAAATTTGTTTCTCTTCTATTTCCTCCCTGGTAGCTATGGCTTGAGTGTGGCCCCCTAAAATTTCTATGATGGGACAGTGTGGAGAGGTGAGCACTGCTGGGAGGTTTGGGGGTCATGAGAGCGGAACCTTCGTGCATGGGTTAATGCGTTTCTTAGGGAAATGGGTCAGCCGGAATCTGGTCCCCTGTCCTCTCCTCTGCACCCGCCTGTTTACCCTTCTGCTTTCCACCCTGAGCTAAGGTAGTACGAGGCCTCACCACAAAGCAACTGACGCCAGCACCGTGCTCTTGGATGTTCAGCCTCCAGAATCATGAGTCAAAACAAACCTCTTTTCATTATAAATTATCTACTCTCTAGCATTCTGTTAAAGCAACAGGAAACAGACTAAGATGTTTGCACTGCATTTGTGAATCAGTCAATCAAAGTTTTATTTTTTAAAAGCCATTGCTTTTAATCCTTTAAAGGCTGTTTTCCAAAGATAAACACTGGTTTTCTAGCAGTCAGTGGTCTCTCACACACTGCTCCTTCCCTGGCCCATCAGCCCTGCTCCCCTTTCCAACCTTCCTGAAAATGATATGGAGCTGAGAAGGAAGGAAGGGAAACTTGCTGTTGTTTTGCTCCTGTTCCATTAGCTGGAAGAATCTGAGACACGCTCGAGGCACTGCCTCCTGACAAGTCGTTAACAAGGCAGAGAACAAACTGGTCCTGGGAGAACAGAGAAAGTTTATCACTCTTCAGATTGATCAAAAGTGGCTCCCAAGGTGCAAAATGAATGAAAACATAAACAATTATGAAAAAGCAATAAAAGTGAAGGATGGTGGGGCCGGGCCTAAGTGCTGCTTAACTTTTAGTGACTGTTCTCCAGTTTCTCTGTGCTCCTGGAACATCAGACAGATTCACAGCCCTAAAGGGAAGTCAGGGGCAAGGTTGACACTTTCTGTTCCCTTCCACAAGTAAATTATCCAGTTACTAAATTGAGCATTGGACACATACATCTTACATAGTAGAGACTGGCTCAGTTCAGGGGGAAACTAAATGTTTTAATAAGTGTTAATGGCTTTATATTCATTGCCAAATTAATTGTGAATCAGCACAACTTCTTGCTCTCTACTACCCTACTGTCTTTAAGAGACCCTCCTCCTTATTTTCATCTTTCCAGATAATTTCCCAGAGGCAAACGTGCAGCTGAGCTAGAGAGCTAGGTCCCAGGGAAAGGCACCAACAGCTCCCACAAATGCCAAGTTTAGCTGTTCACATGGAGTCCTGCACGGTGTCACTGTAGTCCAGAGCTTGTTTGCAAATGGTAGATGGAGACTCCAAGAGCCATGTGGGTTCTGCCACTGTGCAGGGCCCTCCCAGCTGCCACACCAGTCCATCCCCTGCCCTCTTCCTGCTCCGGAAGCCTTCCAAGCCCTCCCACCCCAGAGCAAAACTCGCGGTCCTCAAACTCCAAAGTTCTCACTTTAGCTTTGCTCATGTGCAGCCCCACTTGACTCACTATGTTTTCCATGATGGCAGCATTACCTCTCCAACAGGATCTGTGTCGTTGTGAGAGTTATTAGTGTAAGAAACGCCGTTTACACTCTGGAAGTTTCACATATTACTTTAATGCCCTAAAGTTTTATTGAGCACTTACCACGCCCTACTCCAGAAGCCATTCCACAAGACAGATGCCATCCCAGCTCTGAGTTTACGTCTGTCAAAGAGTACAGGCATTTTACAAAGAATTACAAAAGTCGGCCAGGCATGGTGGTGCACGCCTGTAACTCCAGCACTCAAAAGGCTGAGGCAGAAGGATTGCCGCAAGTTTGAGGCCAGCCTGGGCTGTATAGTGAGTTCAAGGCCATAGAGAGACTCTCTCTCAAAAAACCTAAAAATTGAAAATGTGATGACAGCCAGAGTTAGCCAGGTGAATGGAGGAGACCACCCCAGCTGGGAGGAGCAGAGACTCCAAGAGAATACTGTCGGGACTTTAGATTTCATTCTAGGAGCAAAAGGAAGTCACTGACAGGCTGTCAGCCAGCACAGAACAATCCACTAGTGGCCGGGAGGAGATTCAAGTAGAGTTTGAATTCTTAGCCGCTGCGTCTTTTTGTACATTTAGTTATTAATACATACTTACTGAATATATTGACAACAAGGATAGAGATAAAGTGATGCCCACGGCAGAGAGCTCCTGCCCACAGGAAGCCGGCTCCAGACCAAAGAAAGGCCCAGACAAACGCTGACGATTGCAACTGTGCTGGGCGCGCACCAGACACAGAGGAAGGCATGCGGGGCGCCTTGAAGCCAGTCACAGTTTGAATAAGTCCTCGCTTCCTCTCCTTCCCCCCTTTGCAAGACTGCACACATTTTCCCTAAGCCACACTTGTTTCTTCTTCCATCTTTGCTTCTTTCTGTTTTGTTTGAAGCTGAGCTCTGTGGGCTTCGGCAAGGTGACAAGCCCCAAACTCCTCCCTGAGTATGAGCTTAAGAAAAAGGCAACCAGGAGTCTCACCGGATTCCCAAAAGCATCCCCGACTGAAACACATTCAGAGCCACTACCTGAAAAGTGCGGAATAATGAGGGCCATTGATGAGAAGAGCTTCAAATGTCAAGCCATCAAAGAGTAGTTTGAAGTGTTCAGAGAACAGCCATGCACAAAGCAAGTGCGACATCGATAGCAAGACCTGGCCCACCACAGCTCACCCTGCAGGTCTTTTACTCCAGAAAGAGTCACCAAACAGCAAAACACTGCCCCAGGGGACAGCCAGCTATCACTTTGGCTGATTCCACAAGGAAGATTGCTGTTGCTTTCACACTGCACCCAAGAAGGAAAAGAATTGCTAGCGGGTCCCCAGGCGGAGCCCAGTATCGAGGGCTTCAGTGTGTGGCACTCCTCGGGGACACCCTCACGCCTTCAGCTGCTCGCTGTTCCACCACCGTGCCGGTCGGGCAGACAGCCAGGGTCGCCGCGGCCTGCCCTGGTCATGCTGACATGCTGGGCGGCAGGAGCGACGCCTCCCACAGTTTGTTCTCCGAGTCATGGGGTAGCCAGTTTGCTGAAAAAGGAAATGAGCAGATTGAGGGATTTCGAATCCCTTTTGCAGAAGGAAGCCAGTATGCAGCTCCTCCCCCTGAAGCATCCTCTGCATAGGGAGAAGATGGAGAATGAGACCCTGCATATGGGTGCGTTTGCTTATTTTCACTAAAGAAACACAGAAGAGGGAAAGCAGGTGGACAGAAATGAGGAGAAGGCAAGGTGGGGATGGCAAGGAAGTTTTTCTGAGTAAATCTTTTTAGTCTGACAAAATTTTTGAACCATTCCAGTAGTCTACAAATTAAAAACAAAAAGGGATGACAAAAGCTAGTCCCAAAAGGAAATACAAAATAGAAACAAATGATCATCCCAACTAGTTATCTGATGGCTAACATGACCACATATACAGAAGAATGAGTTCAAGCCACTTCTGAGCACGGGGCTTTGATTGTACAGCCTCCATGGGAGTATTCCAAGATGACAAAGGACTTTTGCATCCTACCTCCTGGGAGTGTGGCAGACGGTATCAAAAGAATAAAGAGCAGCTATAGGATTAACAAAGGAGTGTTTACTCAGATCGTGTGAGGAAATCTGCTACCATCCATGCCTGCCACTTTGAAGGACAGTGGGTTTTATGGAGCAAAGACAGAAGTCTCAAGATAGTCTTTCGTGAATGTTCCATTAGGGTAGAATGTTTTGGAAGCAAGGTAGCTTTCTGATTGGCTTTCAGGTACATGTGGCAGTCTCTGATTGGTCCTCAAAATCCTGGCACATACCTAGGGGCTTTCTGAGCTGCATAGAGAGGGTTACATGGGTTTTTCTGTCCCAACTGGAAGAATGCCTGGTCCTCTACTTGGAGAGCTGAGGCTTGTATAACAATTCCTTGTATGAATTCCAAAACAGTCATGCGTGTTTTGCAGAATCAAGCTAATGACAAATACATAGTCTTTTTGGAATTCAAGTTTTCACTGTTAGAAAAAAAGAGATAGAAATACTGAATGGAACAAATAGAAGAAGAGTTATACCAAGAGTTATAAAAATCAAAATTAACACACTGTCCCTGCCTTCCAGTATAGAAATGAGTGTGACGGGGAGACCGCAGCTCTAGAGCCCGAGTCCCGGATAAGACCTGGCCCTGCCGTCCTGTCCCCACTCGTCTGCTCAGGCTGCCCCAGCAAAGCACTTAAACAACAGACACGTACTTTCTCTGAGCTCTGGAGGTTGGAAGTTAGAACAGCACGCCCAGGGTCTGCCCCTGGTGAGGGCGCCCTTCCTGGTGGGTAAGACCTTGGCCTTCTTACTCTGTGCCTGGGGCCTCTTCTTCCCGTGAGGACACCAGGCTTACGGGAGCAGGCTCTACCTTTACACCCTCATTAGCCCTGTCTCCCGAGAACCCGGTCTCCAAACAGCGTCACCTCACAGGCCAGGACTTCAAGCTATGAATTTCAGGAGCAGACACTGTGAGACCCAGGGAAGGTACTTCACTTCACTTTGCCTTCGTTTGCTGACCTCTACAACACAGATCATAGCCACATCCACCCCAAAAGGCTGTCGGAAGGGTGAGTAGTCAATTCCCCTAAAGCATCCAGTGCTTGGCACACCACAGACACTCAATAAATAACTTTATTCAATTTAGTACTTGATTTATAAATGCATCAAGTACTTGGTAAGAGTAGAATTAGACATACAGATGTAGAGTGTCTTTTTTAAGCCATTTTTAGATGCACTTTTCAATTAGTTTTTTGCACAGCTGCAAGTGAACCTGACTGGCCCTCCGATTTTGAGTATCGGAAGAAACAATACTCCTGGGACACAACTAGCCGCATGTGTTTCCTGCTGCACACGTGGCTACTAAACATGTTCTGTGAGCTAGTAGCTTAGTCCCCACCACTTATTCTTCCCCAGCAGTATTTCAGCTCCTGAGTCTCTACATTTTTTTTAATCATACATTAACCTAATAAATCCATTTTTTTTAATTTTAAGAATCGGTTTGTTGGAATTACATTAAATCTATGAAGCAATTTGGGAGAAAACTGACATCTTTAGGACGTTTAATCATCTTATCCACAAACATAATCTATCTCTCTACTTATTTAAATATTCTGTACTGTTTCCCAACAAATTCCTCCTCCTCCTTCTCCTCCTCTTCCATCTTCCCCATACTGCTAATCGAGCCCGGCGATGAGCTACATCCCCAGCCCGTTTTACTCTCGATAATAATAAGTTGCTCAATTGCCCAGGCTGGGCTTGAATTTTTTGTCCTCCTGCCTCAGCCTCCCATAGTGCTAGGATTACTCATTTTCTTCTTAAAGACTGTATACTTCTACTGGCTCCTAGAATTTGTTTCAAGGTATGTTGTTGTTTTTTTGTTTTGTTTTTGGGTTTTTTTGCTAAAGGAAATGAGGAGGGTCCATTTTTCTTGTTTCATTGTCATTGTTACTGTTGTCTTCTGTCTGTTGCTGGAACACAGAAATGTAAATGGGTTTTCTACACAGACTATATAATCAGCCACCTTGCTAAAAACTCTTACTAATAGTTGGACTATTACTATAGATTTTTTGTAAATGGTGAAAGTTTTGTTTCTTTCTTTTTTTTTCTTTATGATTTAAATCATTTGCTTTCTTTTTGTTATTTTCACCAGCAAATGCCTCTAGTACAATGTTAACTAGGAAGAATGACAGCAAGCGTTTCTATGATGGTCTGGACTTTGAATGGAGTGATTCTGACTTTTGATCACCATGGCCATTCAGAATAATGCTTTCACAGGTTTTGGGTAGATACAAGTGGTCTTATACTCCACATTCATTATGAGTTTTTATCATGAATGAACAGTGATTTTATCAAATGAATTTTCCACATATATTAAAATGAGTTTTCAATCTGTTCATGTGATAAATTACGGGAATCAACTTTCTAATGTTAAACCACTCTTGCATTCCTAAAATAAACCCAATTTGGTTGTGACTTTTTTTTTATAAACTATTGGATTTGGTTTCTGAATATTTTCTCCAGGATTTTTTTGCACATATACAATTGATACATTGGCTTAACATTTTCTTTCTTTTCTTGTCTCTTCCTTTTTGTCCTAATACTATATTTATGACCTTATTATTATTATTTGCCTTATAAAATGAGTGGGAAACAACCTTTTTTATTTCTTGGTGAGCGGCCACAAAGCACAGTCACACACACGTGTGCGTGTGCACACTTGCCTTCCCAGGCAAGTGCATGGGGGTGCAGGCCTCTTCCCCCACTCCCCCGATTCCGCTGGGCACCCCGGATCTCCGGGCACGGAGCGTGTGTTCAGAGGATAAACGAGCCTTCACCGCACCCCGCTGCAGGCCGGCCTGCGCAGTGGCTTGTGCAGCCCTCCCAGGGTCACCTCGGGACTGGAGCGGCCACCCTCACACTCATCTGACTCTCCTTTCCGCAGGGATGACGTGCCAGGCTCGGAGTTCCTACATCACCAGCGAGATCCTCTGGGGCTACCGGTTCACCCCCGTCCTGACGCTGGAGGACGGGTTCTACGAAGTCGACTACAACAGCTTCCATGAGACCTACGAGACCAGCACCCCGTCCCTCAGTGCCAAAGAGCTGGCCGAGCTGGCCGGCAGGGCGGAGCTGCCCCTCAGCTGGTCCGTGTCCAGCAAGCTCAACCAGCACGCGGAACTGGAGACGGAGGAGGAAGACAAGAACCCCGAGGAGCAAACGGAGAGGAATGGTGATGTGGCGAACCTGGAGAATGAATCCAAGGTGTAGAGGTGTAGACCCCTCACTGGGCAACCCCTTCTAGCAGCTTCCGCCCCAGACACACCTCCTCCTTGTCTCTCATCCTCTCTCTTGTCTGTCTCTCGTACTTCGCGCTTTATTTACTCATATTTGATTTTGACATTACCAGGAAACAAATGTTCAAGGTGTAAAATATCTACCTGCCCTCTCTCAGTTGTTCAGATTGACAAGGTAGATGCGGGTTGAGTCAAATGCCGTGTGCTCTCTTTGGGGGGGCGGCTCAAGCTTGGTCTCCTCCCAAAATACCAACTTTTAACTTCTAGGGATCGAAATTACTTTTACCTGCATGTGTTGCACAATATGAGATCACTCAAAAGAGCGGGTCAAAGGTTTTAGCTGGGGTGTGACAAGTAAGGTCTCCGGTGCCTATTTATCAGGCAGTGAGTGGTAGAATGTGACCTCGGTGTTGCAGATCCCAACACGTTTCCTCCACCGTGGGGTGAGGTGCTTGCCCGCGAGGGCACTGCAGGTACCAGGCCCAGGCGAGCTCAAGACAAAACACTGTACATATATATGCCTTAGGGAATTATTTTCTTTTGGCAACGATAAATAAAACCCAGCATGTACAAAAGTACTGTAGAACAGAACTTCTAAATAATGTACATAGATGTATCATTAATGTAGTTTTAGAAATATAACTTTAGAAATAAGAAGAAAAAAAAAAAGATTCCCAGCATACAGTAGGCATTTCTGTTTTGGTGTCTGCGTGTTTCACATTATTTAATGCATGGCCTTTGTTCTGGGTCCCTGCCTGGCCACCTTTAGGGTACCTCTCTGGCCCTCGCCGACCCTTTTGTTAAATCTAATAAGCCATAGGTCTGGTGGCAGTTGAGAGGTCTAGCAGATGGCAAGACCCACCACCAACACACTGACATACTGTGATATGTTTACAAAATAGGCGTTGTTTTTTAAAAGATAACAAGGGCCTTGCTGACTTGCCTGGGAGAGAACACCAGGACTCTCTCTAGGATGTCTGCCTATGTCACACTGATGCTCTTCACATGAGCTTTGGCCCTTTGGAATACAACAGTTTAGGAAAGTTTTCTGCAAAACCATGATTCTCCAGCTGGTCCACCCTGCTGAATCTGAGAAACTGCTGACTGTTAAAAGGAGACATGGTAAGTTAGCAGAAGATGGTTCTAAAGCCATGAAATTCAGGAAGGCGTGTCACAGGTGACAAAGTGTACACACTGACCTCTCAAGAGCTTTGGCTCCACCTGGCGCTCTGAGGATGAGATCTCGCCTGTCCCTGGGGGCCTGTTCATCAGTATTTCTTGAATTGGGATTATTTTTCTTCCTTTTTTAATTTTAAATGACCAGAGTTCAGTGTTCAAAGATTAGATCAACAATCTTGGCGACTGTCTACGAATCTCGCTAGAGTGCACCACTATTGAAAAGTCAAATTCAAAGTGTCTCTCAATCAAAAGAGAACGAAAAATGGTAGCCTTAATTCATTTTAATATGCAAAAAGGAAGGAAGGAAGGAGGGAAGGAAGGAAAGAAGAGAAGGGAAGAAAGGTGTTTTGTAGCAAAAATCTAAATTTCAAAATGAAAAAGAAACAAGAAAGAGAATCTTAGACAAAACCTCGGGGCAGGTGGAGATTTTGCACTGTGACAGATCTTTCACATTAATTTTGCATTTATAAACTGTTCTTTAACACAGTTGCCCATCATGAATATTCATTGAGTGGACTCAAGTCTATTTTCAGCTCCTACAGCTGCGCTTGGTTTGAAGCCTTGTGCCTCAGAGGTGGAAGAGACTGAGCTGGCCATCCCTCCGTCTCCTTCACCTTCCCCAACCAGGCTGCACAGGGGATCTCATCTACTGAAAAGGACGCCCCAGAGCTAAGGAGAGCGGCACCTCCACTGAACATGGGGGTCTCTTCTGCTGCAGAGACCTGGCATCGGGGTACCTGCTTCTTGGCACCGGCTCTTTAGAAACTCAAGCTGTTGGCTGTAGTCCTTTCCTGTCTTCAGCGTTTCATTTTTGGCACTGATTATCTGTTCAGTCATGTGTCCATCCCATACACTCTTAGGAGGAAGTAGTCGAGGAGGAGGGAGCCCAATACACTTGAGGCAGCCTGACCTTGTGGTAGCCTTAGGAAGGGCGCCCCCAGCCTGTTGGCAGCAAGCAAGAGGGAGTAGGGGTTGCTAAACATCTGCCTAGTTCGCTCTTGAAGACCCACCAGGCCTTTTAACATCCATTGCTAAGGCTTGAAGGACAAACACTTCCCGTGGTTGCATTGGAAGTGCAGCTCGGGGCAGGCCTGGTGGCTTCTCGCCTGCCCTTTAGCAAAGAGACACAAGACCTTGACAAGCGCTGGCGTGGCGCCGGTTCTCTGTCTGCGACAGGGCGCCCACTGTCTTGCTGTCCTTGTAGTCCGAGACAGAACTGGAACCAAATCTCGTTTTTGTAATGTGAGCTCTGAATCTTTAAAGGAGAATGCTCCTGAAGGACCTTTTATTAGAATGTCCCTCTCAAACATGTCTATTTTTCTACAGTTATTGAGAACACAGCTTAACAGTGTATTTTGTGTCAACTGTTAAAATTTGGAACTGACAGAAGTTCATTAAGACTAAATTTTCTAAGCAGCATAGGAAATGGAGTTTTTTGCATTAAGACAGTTCAACAAAATCGACCCCACAGTTTCTACCCTTTGTATTCCCAAGACTCAGCGCTCATCCCTGTACTCGCTCCATTAGCAAAACAAGTGCTATGAAAATAAATAAGCTGATCAGAATGAACAATGCCCATAACCAGTGAGATCACTCTTGAGGAGATACTACAGTCTGTTTGGTTGGTGTAGTTGAGTCAGTTTTCTGTAAAGCCTGGTGGGATCTGTGAGTTCGATAAGAGCCTTGAACTACAGGTGCCATTTGTCTCAGGTGACCCCAGGGTGACAGAGCAAGGTGCCCCTAGAGCAGAGGGCAGGTGGAGCTGGAGGGTGACCTCGCCAGGGACTGGGAATCCTCAGGGTTTCTCCCTTCCACCCACCCAACACGCTGTGCAGTGGAAAGAGAACCTACTCATTTCTAAATCAACTTCATGCAGAAGAAAATTGCTTGTGTTTTGGCTGTCCCCTGGGCAAACTATCCTCTTCTGGCACTACCACGCTTGCGATTACTGGGACGTCACCCCATTCCTCTTCCATTTCTTCTAAATGTGGTTTTCCCAACCTGGCTGTCCCCACACGCAGCCACTCCATGTCCATGAAACGAAACACCCTAACCCCTAACTCCACTCCCTCCTTCCCTCTATCCCCCTCTTCTCTTTCCCTAGCTCTCTAATTCCAAATCGGTCGATTCAATTCGGTATCATCATTTCCCTAACAGGAATCCAGCTATTGCCTCTAAAAATATCAACCTGTTTCTTAAGCACAATTATCTATTACAGGTTTAACCAAAGTAGGACTCCGACATGTTTATTTTTCAGAATACTCTAATTTTAAAATTATTTCCGACTTCATTTAAAAGTCTAAACTTTTAAGAGCAGCATTCTTATGCTTTCTTTTCCTATGTTTTCTAATATCTCTGGTTTCTTGCTTCTTCCCTCGCCCCTGCTTTTTTTTTTTTAATTTAGATTTAAACCAGTCTCTTTGGGGTATTCAGAAACTGTTGGCAGAGGTGGGCACAGGTAGACAGAGAAAGAGCATAAAAATGCTTTGGGAAACTCCATGACCACACTGGGAGAATGGGAGGTCATTTGAGTAACTGAGAAGACACTATAGTAAGTCATTTCTAAATCAGTTTGCCAACTTTCCAGTCTCTCTGTCCTTAAACTGGGCGATTCTCTGTCTGATTCAGAAGAGTCAGGAGGGTGGCTGCACATTAAACACCCCACATAGGCGACACACATTATTTTCTAGGATGATTTCCTTTCAATGGACAGCTATAAAGTTGAAAAACAAAGGCAACAAAAACGTAACATAAAAAATATATAGTTCATTGATACTATGTTACAATACAGCCAAATCATATTGTCTTGTTTCTAGACTTTATAGCCAACATATATTTAAGAAATATCATCCTTTGATTCAAAATTGAATAAAACACAATTCTTTCCAGTATTTCTGCCCTGAATGTCTTGGAGGGCTTTGGGATGCATAGTGTCATCTAGAAGTCAAAATCCTATCAGGAGACTGCACGACAATAATGAAACAATATCGCTCCCAACACTGTGTGATAAATTTGGGGCACTCATACAAATCATCTCACGTGGCAGGCTAAGTATTATAATTTACATTGTTACAGATGGAAAACTAGAGTTTTGGCAAAGTAAGTCATTTTGCCAAGGTTACAAGCCAAAAATCATGGTCGCAAATCCATGTCAAAAAGCTATGAGCCAGGGGCTCTTTTTACTACAGAAAAACAACAACAACAACAACAAAAAACTTTGGCAAACCAAGTCTGTGAACAGAAACTGGCCTGTTGCCTGCTATTACACCACTTGTGAGCTAAGACTGATGTTTACACTTATAAATGGTTGGGAGAGAACAAAGACTGTTTTGTGACATGTGAAAATCACGTGAAATTTAAGTTCCAGTATCCATAAATGAAGTCTTACTGGAACACAGCCAGGTCCATTTACTTGTGTTGTACACGTGGCTGCTTTCAACCTCCACTAGCACAGCTGAGTAATTGCAGCCGGGAACGTACGGCCTACAAAGATTAAAATATTTACCAGCTAGCTCTCTACAGGAAAAGCCCATCCCCGACTCCTGTACTGTACTAGTAAGTAGTATTAATCACTGAGTACTTAATAGTACAAATAGTACTATCAGGAATTGACAAACACATCTTTTGATAAAGGGGTACCTGCTTCACAGGGTCTCGGAAAGCAAGTCCTCTAGTGGGGCTCAAAGAAGGCTTCCTTTTACAGCCATCCTGCCCAGTGGGTCCTGGTCTCATCCTGGTCTTGTCACTCACCCAACCGATCTCCTCTCCTCCCCTCCCCACCGTGGCCTTTCTCTTTCGCTCTCTTGGAGGAGAACTAACGAGGCCACTGAGATGTCTCTGTTTCCTTGCTAGTTTCCTCTAGCCTACAGTTCACAACTGATGTATGTGGCCCTAGGACTACCGCTCATGTGTAATCACAGTGTTCGGCCTCTCACTGGCCACTAAGCTAGAAGTCTAGCATGCAAATAAGGAACCGAATGCTTCTCTTGGAAGAGCTCTGGGAGAAGGGAAGGGCAGTAAAGGGTTGCCGGATTGTATGTCGCTGTCTGCGGAGCACAAGGTAATGACTGGTAACTGCGGAAACACTGGATGGATGAACTCCAGACAATGGAGTTTTTAGATAAGTCGATATTAAATGGCATGCTTTAGTGTCGCTAACTTGAACTCGCTGTGTTCTAAGAAAGTATTTCTAATGTTAGACATAGTCAGCCGAGTTCAGTTCTTTATCTTATTAGTTTTATTGAAAAACATATCGAGTTCTCTTATGGGCACTTTCCTGGAAATTAGGCGGGAAAGAAAATATTTTGTAATGAATCATTGTGCATTATATTGTTGCAGATAAATGGACTTGATATTATGTCTAAAACTAAGTAGATGATGGTATCTGTGAAGCAGACCATTGAAAAAACTTGGGACCTTCACCCTCATGGAAAAGCAAAACAACAAAGTGAGAGGAAACAAATCTCAAAGTTCAACACCATAAAACTTAAATAAATGTAAAAGGAGCCAAACTTTTACTTGGCCTCACTGCCTTGGCAAGAGAAAGCTTCACACATCCACCTAATTCAAATAGAATACTAGGGAAAGGAAGGCAAAATACTTTCAAAACACACAAGAATAATTCATGGCAATGATCGCATGATTAAGTGGTGGAAATTTATCACTATGAAAATGTGTCTATAAAGTTATACCCTAGACACAAATCCAAATGCGCTCTGGGGTAGGTCAGAGAATCAGGACCACGTAGATCTCACTTTCAGAGGATGAAATGTTCTCACTGGCAAAGTGTAATTGGCCATTTCTAGATTAAGGCTCAGTACCCATTGTGTTAACACTGATCATAAATACTGTGATATCACCTTAGCCAATCTTTATAAAAATAAGAAGGGCTGTTTTTCTCAGGCGATGTAAATACCCACTACCAACAAACACTAGTGAAATAAACATGTGATTCATCACCGTTTCTGAAATTCTAATAGAAACCATACAGTGCTCCTCCGAAGGAGCAAGATATCCCAGGAGCTTAAAATCAGACTTCTGGCCTCTCAGACCCTGATCCAGGCTGAGAGTCTGACAGAGTGTATCAGTGTTAGGTCTGACCCCACGAAACGCAGCTGGAGAAATGGTCAGCGGGAGCGACAGCGCTGGGTCCGAGCCGGCCGTCGGCGAGCCGAGCCTCGGGGTCTTCAGACAGCTTTCTGAGAGGAGGGGAGACCACTGTCCTCAGGTCCTAGTGGAACAGGCTCCATCCTGGCCTCACCCCTCGGAATCGCCGCTCTGCGGGGTGTAAGCAACGCTCTCCCCCCCCCCACAGCCTCGGCAGGCCAGGAGCTCTCACCACGCCACCTGCTGAGGTCACACAGAGTGACATCTCTCACAGGGTCTCATTTGTGCCCATCTGAACCATGAGCCCATGAAATGGACTACCGGGGACCCTGAGTCTGAGCTTATTAGCCAGTGCCCCTGACTCCACAGGACACCCAGTGGGGTGTGGAATGATGGCTGATTCAAAACCTGCAGTGTCCAGTGACAGTGCCCCACCCATGGGTAAATCCAAGTAGCAATACCGAAGCAAAAATGGAGTGTAAGGAAATCTCCGAACAACTGATTTTCCCAATGCAATCGTCAAAGAATTTTTGTGAGGTTTTCCTTCAGATACCTAATTCTTCGCCCTCTAGAAATTCTCAATTTGGGGTATCATAACGGCACTCAGTCACCAGGCCACCTGTCTGCATAATCTGAACTATCTCCATTTTTTAAGAAAAAATGACTGTTTTGTCTGTTTGAGCACAGTCCCATCCTCGATTTCCCCTGAAAGGGTCACCAAATGAGAAGAGCGAGTGAGCGGCCCTTCTCTATTCACCTAGATCCCAACAAAGGACACACGGAGATACAGCTGAGGCTGCCGCCGAGGCCCACGCGGCTTTCTCCGGACAGCAGAGGCCCCTTCGACCATGTACCCCTCTGCTCTTCATTAACCTCCTCCTCATCTCACCACCAACATTTTGTCTTCCCTGACCCCTTCTCTTCTAGGGCTAATTACATTCTAGAGCAGTAACCACCCTCTGAAACGAGAGCCACACGGCGCCAACGTGCACGGGTTCTAAAATGAGCCAAATATCTGCCCGCACTGGCACAGCAAGCTTCCTCCCCCACAGTCCGCTCAGACTGTGCTCTGGGGAAAACGCCTAGCGCTCCTGGGGTAACCCCGGAGGGGCAGGTGGCTGCTGCCATGGCAACCCCCAGCCTATCTGCAGGAACGACGCCTGTGCAGGCTGGGGCTGGCCTGCCACAGGCGGGGGCGGGGGCTGAGGCTCCAGGGATGCTCCACCTGCAGACAGCCTTGGAGGAGACCAAGGCGACAGAGGGCAGGGCCCCTGCAAACATTCCTGTTCCTGCTTAGGACGGCTCACATCTGATGGCCACACTGCTTCTGAAAAGCTGTTCTTCAAACAATCCTCCCCCACACCACGCACACACACCCCAGCATTTACCTTAAAAAAAAATTCCAAAAATACATTCACATTCCCTAATGTAACAGATGTCCACAGAACTGCCATAGTCTTAATCAGTAAGTAAGTTCTGCCCCCACAAGATTAAGAATGGCCCCAAACAAATAGAGTTTCAGGAATAAGCCCAAGTATAAATAAAGGCACTTAAATTTTTTATGTGTAGATTCTTTTAGAAAACCTGATTCCAAGTCAAGGATAACTCCTGTTTGCCCCCAGATGCAACATCCCCAGACCGCTGTCTAGACCTGGACTCGGCATTTTCCCTCCAGTCTGGCGGAAAAGCCACAGAGGAGCCTCTCCTCCCATCTCGTTTTCCAGTTCTGTGACAGCAGGCATGGCCAAGACACACGGCCCGTGAATGCCTGGCTCCTCCCTGTTGGCATCTGCAAATCTTTCCCCCGGTGCCCAGCACGGTGGCACGGTGACAGTGTTCTCAGACCTCTGTAACTAACACATTAACTCACAAATATAAAACTGCCTCCCCGTGCACACACATGCACACTTACAAGTACACATGCAGAAACACATACACATGTGTACACATACACACTCATGTACACACTTCTTTCCAATCAGGTGTGAGCTGGTTCTCACAAGTAAATTTCCAGGAAGCCAGAGCCTTAAGAGTGACAACCACACTTCCTGCCAGCACTGTGAAACCCTTTTTCAAATGTGCCAGACACTCTCCTCAACCCACAGGCCGTGGGCCGCAGACAGTCTTTCTTTCCAAGCTCGTGGGAACCCTGGACTCGGGTTTAGGGTATCAGGATTCTGGTCCTGCCCCAAAGAGATGTGAGAGCCTGGACAAATCACTGGACTGCTCAGAAACACTTTTCTCCTCTTCTTTTTTTCATAATTGATAAACGTTATTTTTTAGAGAAGCTTTAGGTTCACAGGGAAAGTAAGCACAAAGTGCAGAGTTCCTGTGTCCCCTGAGGCACACTGCTGACATGTCACACCGCAGCAGTGTGCCCGTCACAGGTGACGAATGTACTTAGTCTCGGGGGAGGACATTCGATGTGTGGGAGCAAATGCCTAGTGACAAGGAGCCACCGTTACGGTTTCAGACGGAGTAGTTTTGCTGCCCTAAAGATCTTCCGTGCTCTGCCTATTCGTCCCTCCCCAACCCCAACAGGAGCAACTACTGACCTTCCAGCCTCCAGTTTTGCCTTTTCCAGAAAGTCAGATAGTTGGAATCATACATTATACAGCCTTCCAAATAGAATTCTTTCACTTGGTAATACGCCTTTAAGGTTTCTCCATGTCTTTTCATGCCTTTGCAGCTCTTTTAGCTTTTAGCACTGAACAGTATTTCATTTTCTGGATGTATCACAGCTTATTTATTCATTCATTTACTTAAGGTTATCTTGATTGCTTCCAAGTTTTGGCAATTACGAGTAAAGCTCTTCTAAACATCTGTGTAGGTTTTTGTATGGACATAAGTTTTCAGTTCACTTGGATAAAACCCAAGAAACACGATTGTACTAGTGTATGGTGTAACTACTCTTAGTTTTGTGAGAAACTACCAAACTGCCTCTCCAGGGGGCGCTCCCACTTTGGACTCTCCCAGCTCCTATTGCATTCGACATTGTCAGTGTTTCGGATTTGGGCCATTCTTATAGGTGTGCAACCGTATTTCCTTGTGGTTCTAATTTGCAATTCCCTACTGATATCCGACATTAAACATCTTTTTCGATGCCTGCTCTCCATCTCTATATCCTCTCTGACAAAGCCGTCTGCACTGAGCTTTTGTCCATTTTGTAATTAGGTCGTTTGTTGTCTTATTGCTGAGTTTTAAAAGCTCTTTGTGCCAGGAGTGGTGGCACACGCTTGAAGTTCCAGCACTTGGAAGACTGAGGCAGGAGGATCGCTGCGCAGCCTGGACTACCTAGTGAGTTCAAGGCCAGCCTGAACTACATAGTGAGACCCTGTCTAGAAAAAATAAATAAATAAGCTCTTTGTACGGTTGGGATAATAGTTCTTTATCAGATGTATCTTTTGCAAGTATTTTCTTCCAGTCTTGTGGCTTGTCTTATCATCCTCTGGCATTGTTTACTGCAGGACAGAAGTTCATCAACGTAATTAAATCCAGTTTATCAGTCATTTTGTTCATGGATCACTCCTTTGATGTGGTAACTAAAATGTCATCTCCATTCGCAAGATCATCTAAGTTTTCTCCAGTGTTACCTGCTACAGGTTTTGTAATTTTGCATTTTATATTAGATCCGTAGTCAGTTTTTGTGAAGGGTGTAAAGTCTGTGTTTATATTCATTTTTCTTTTTTCCTAATGTGGATGTCCAATTGTTCCAACACCGTTTGTTGAAAAGACTGTCCTAAAAACAAAAAAAAAAAAAACAACAAAAAAAGGACTGTCCTTGCTTCTTTGTCAAAGATCAGTCATCTGTATTTATGTGGGTCTATTTATGAGCTCTCAATTCTCTTGGTCTATTTCCCCATTCTTTTACCAATACTATAATACTTACTTACTGTAAATTTATACAAAGTCTTGGGGTCTAGTGCTAGATTTTGTGCTGCTCCATCAATGTTGGATTGTCTATTCTGAGTCTTTGGTTTATTCATGTAAACTTTAGAATCAACCTGTATTCATAAAATAACCTGGTGTGTATTTGATTGCTATTGTATTGAATCTATAGATCAAGTTGGAAAAGCAGACTCCTTAACGAAACTGAACTTCCTTTCCATGTGCATAGAATGTATCTCTACTTTTTTAGCTCTTCCTAATATCTTTCATCAGAGTTTTGTAATTTTTCTCATATAGATCTTGTACATATTTCATTAGGTTTATACCTACACATTTCACTCTGGGTATTGCTAATTCAAATGGTAATGTGCTTTTAATTTCAAATTCCACTGTTCATAGATGGTGTATAGGAAAGCAACTGTCTTTTCCAAATTAATTTTGCACCTTGTAGCCTTGCTACAATGTATTTTTAAAAAAGAGAGAGAGAGAGAGACAGGAGAGTTTCATCAATTCTTTCAGATTTTCTGCATAGATAATCATGTCATCTGCAAACAAGGTTTTGTTTCTTCTTTCCCAATCAGTATACTTTTTATTTCCTTTTCTTGTCTTATTTCATTATCCAAGATTTCCAGGATCATGTCAAAAAGCAGTGCTGAGCCAGGCACAGCAGCACGTGCCTGTGAGTCCAGCTGGGCAAGTGGCTGAGATGGGAGGAATGGGAGTTGAAGGCCAGCCTGGTAAAGGTGGTGAGAGCCTGTCTCAATAAATAAATAATAAATAAATAAATAAATAAATAAGAAGGAAAAGCAATGGTGAGAGGAGACCTGCCTTGTTCCTGGTCTATTTTTTAGAAAGAGAACTTCAACTTTCTCACCATTGAGTATGATGACAGCTATAAAGTTTTTTTAATGTAATTTGTCAAGTAGTAGAACTTCTCCATTATTCCTAGCTTACTGAGGACTTTTATCATGAATCATTATTTGGATTTATCAAATGTTTTTTCTGCATCTATTGATGTGATTGTACAATTTTTCTTCTTTAGCCTGTTAATGTGGATTGCAGTAATTGGTTTTTTGAATGTTAAACCAGCCTTGTTTACCTGGAATAAATTCCACTTGCCCGTGCTGCACAACTCTTTCTCTACTTTGTTGGGTTTAACTTGTAAGCATTTTGTTGAGGATTTCTGCACCTTCCTGCAAAAGAGCTATTGATCTAAAGTTTTCTTTTCTTACAATATCCTTGTCTCATTTTGGTATTAGGGTGATACTGAACTCCTAGATTGAGTTTAAAAATAGGCCCTTTATTTCTGTCTCCTCAAAAAGATCGTAACAAATAGGTATAATTTCTTCCTTAAATGTTTGGAAGAAGTCACCAGCGAACCCATCTGGGGCTTTTCGTTTGAAAAGGTTGTTAATCACTTACTCCAATTTATAATAAACATAGGCCTATTCAGATTATTTATTTCTTCTCGTATTAGTTTTGGCAGATGGTATCTTTCAACAAATTCATCCATTTCACCTAAATTATCAAATTGGTAGGCAAAGGGGTGTTCATAACATTCCTTCATTATCCTATCGATGTCTTTGAGATTTGTAGTGATGTAACCTCTTTTCTTTCTGATAGCAGTAATTTGTGTGCCCTCTCCCTCTTCTCGTTCTCTCTCTGTCTCTGTCTCTGTCTGTCTCTCTCTTTCTCTCTCTCTCTCTCATTGATCTCAAAGAACCAGCTTTGGTTCCCTTGATTTTTAATGAAATTCCTATCTTTAACTTCATTGATTCCTGCTCTAATTTTTATTTCTTTCCATCTGCTTACTTTAAATTTAATGTGTTCTTCTTTTTCTGAGACGCAAGATTAGATGATTGATTTCGAATCATCTTTTCTAATACATGCATTCCATACTATAAATTTCCTCTAAGGACGGCTTTCTCTGTGTCTCACAGATGGTAGTAAGTTGTATTTATGTCTTCATTTAGTTCAAAATGCTTTTTAATATCTCTCGAGACTTCTTTGTTGACCCTATTATTTAAAAGTGTGCCATCCAATCTCCAAGGACATGGAGGTTTTCAGCTATCTCTCTGTTATTGGTTTCTAGCTTCATTCCTTTATGATCTGATGGCAGACACTGTAGGATTTCTGTACTGTAAATGTGTTAAAGTGTGTTTTATGGCCCAGAATGTAGC
This sequence comes from Hystrix cristata, assembly GCA_004026905.1. Lineage (NCBI taxonomy): Eukaryota > Metazoa > Chordata > Mammalia > Rodentia > Hystricidae > Hystrix > Hystrix cristata. The sequence continues at coordinate 19,559 of PVJO010014564.1, read as the reverse complement.
GAATCTTGATGAATGTTCCCTGCTGCTAGTTTCCTTCTCTTGCAGAGCAGGCATCTGAGCCCCATGGACTCTGTTTCTGGACTCTAATACCAGTTCAGATCCACATACCATCAGTCAGGCCTGCACCACTCTCACACTAAACGGCCTCAGATGAGTTAGCTTTTAGGTCTTATCCTTTTTTATTATTCCCCTTATTCCTTTGCTGATAGCAGTGAAATTCAACTACCAACCACTCACTTGTCCCCAGCAGCCCCTCACCAGGCACATCTTTCCCCCCTTGCCGCTACCCACCACTAAGCCAGGCAGCAGACAGACGAGGCGTGAAGCAGATACCGCCCAGATAAATAAGGAGGTTGACTGGACGAGCACTGTAGGCTCCTCTGTGTAGAGAAGATGCCTCAGCGAAGGTTAATATCACTGATAGAAAAGAATTGCACAGCCACCTCTCGGGGGTCATCCATAAGCTCCCACAGGTTATTGGCAAGTTTTTTTATTTTTGTTTTGTTTTGTTGTTGAGTTTGCTTGTTTCTTGAGACAGAGTCTTGCTATACAGTCCAGGTACCCTTGAACTTGCTATGTAGCCCAGGCTGGTCACAAACTTACAATCCTCCTGCCTCAGCCCCCTAAGTGCTGGGATTATGGGCATGCACCTGGTCTGGCAATTCCTGACCTTCTTTAATCGAATTCTCTTCACTGTGAAACATGCCTGTAGGACCCCAGGAAAAACACAAATACTAAAGTAAATAGAACACAATAAAGGAAGCAAAAGGCTTAAACCATAATAATATTTTAATTAAACTCCTTTATTTTAGCCAGTATCACTCTTTTTACATATATCACTCTTTTCTGCTTTATTATAGTCATACTCCAGGAGTGGAGTTTAGTATTTTCCTCCTATCTACTGAAAAATAATTAATTGAAAGATAATTAATTTTGTCTTTCCTAATAAAAAAGCATAATACTAAGGCCCAAAACGTTTGCTCTGGCCTCGTAAAACATATGAACCACTTCCTAAAATAGAAAGAAAATTCTTCTGGGAAGTTCACTGGTGCAAAAGTCCACAGCAGTGCCAAAGTTGCAATAGTCTTTTTAATTGTAAATCTGTGAAATTGAGGCTGAGACAAAACCTGGTTTGGAGGTTGCACAGTTGTAAACTTTTGTGTTTCTTTTGACCAGAATTTCTCACTGCAAAGTCCAGCAGCCACAGAATGAGACACCAAGCTGGGATGTCTTTGAGGGGCCCACTGAGGTGACAAATCTAGTATTCATTCCCAAAGAACGCAAATATTCTTAAAAAAAAAAAAAAAAGAGCTAGCACAGACGTACTTGATCTAAGAACTTGAGTTTTCGATAAAATGCTTACACCCTACAGATAAAATGCTTATATCCTACAGAGAACTTGTGTTTTTGATAAGATGCTTACATCCTACAGCATTTGATAAAATGTTTACACCTTTCGTTTCCAAAGTTCAGGAAGCTCACTGAAGCTGGCAGCTGGCACACATTTTTATTTTTATTCTCCAGGAATCCCAGCAGCCAATTTAAACTAGACCAGAACAAAACCCAAAGCATTCAGGAAGACGTCTGAAGCCCCGTGTATTAGCGTTCCAAATACACATTCACTTGACTGAGTGCTCACCACAAACACCTAGTGAACACTTCTAACGCAGTGACTGATGTCCTAGGCAAGAGACTGGAGACTCCAAGCAATAGGAACATCCTGTCCACCGTCCTCAACAAGCCCGTGGCCGTCACCTGCTTACCACATGACCACACTGTGCTGAGTGCATGGACCACACGAAGCCTTGTGAACAAACACCGATTCCACTTCACACACATAAAAACTGAATCTATGTCAGGGATGAGACAACCCAAGACAGAGGGGCAGGTACAACAAATGCGCTGGGATTTTAAAGAAAGCAGACCAGCTTCTGTGTAAGCAGTAGGAGATGGCACCATCGTGGGGAAGGAAGGGACATGTCCTCACCTCACTTCAAGGCAGGAGGGCCTTGGAAGAGAGAGACCCGAGGCAGATGTCACTTCCTGTTGAGGCCCCAGCGCGAGAGGAGTCCACAGACAGACAGCCAGGGGAAGACCAGGGGATGGTGCCTGGTCCGGCCTATCTAGGGCGGGTGGCGTATTGTAGGGTTTCATAAAACATGCATTTGGAAAACTGGTGCTAAATCGTAGAAGACTCCAAATTCCAGACCAAGGAACATAGACTAAGGAAGGAATATCCACCAGAGTATCTACTAATAAACCTACCAGAACATTGAAAAGGCTCTTCAAAATAACATTATCACTGAACAAAAGCAAAATGTCCTTTGACACAACTGTCAAGTACTCTGAAATGATTCAGTGACTCCTAGAAAAACAGAAAAACAAAATTAGGGAAATTTCAGTAGTGTGTCGTAAAACACTACACGTCTAGCAAAATCCTGACCAGAGTTGTAAGAGAGATGTGTAGATGCTGGAAAGCATAATATACAAAAAACAGTTTTCTCTGAGCAAAACCAATGACACTTTAGGGATGAATAGAGAAAAAAAAAAAAAAGGGAATTGCATCTTTCAAAAACTCCTGCCCAGGCTTCTGACTTGTCTCCATGATCAAGTACCTTAGATTTGCTTCTGAGGTCACTATTGCCAGCCTTCCACCACACTTCTTGAAAAGGAAAGCCAGGCTGAGTTCCAGTACTGGTTTGGCTCCCGCCCCTCCTTCCGGTCCTCCCGTGAGCCTCTCTCCTCCCCTCCCAGTACGTCTGCACGGACGACGAAAGCATGCTCAATGCGAAAGCACAAATTATGTATTGAGAAATTACTACAATGCCAAATTTTTTTAGAATAAAAAATATATATATATCTTTAAGAACTCGCTGTGTTAGGGAAACTGTTTACATATTGAGGTGTTCCTCTTTTTTTGACTGGAACAAATAAAAAAAAATTTGCTATGGCCTCAGTTTCTTCTTCGCATGTCTCCATCCAAGAAGTTGACTTTTTTGCTACGGGTGTGCCACTCAGGACATCAGCGCCTCCACCCGGGCACAGGGACAGTGTCTTGAGTTTGTGTCTTTGCAGTTTTCCTAGATGCTGAGACACAACACTCGCCACCCACAACTTACAGGAAGGTTTATTTGGGCTCATAGTTTGTGGAGGCTCCAGGCCACAGTCAGAGGGAGGGTGGCAGGGCCGGTGTGGAGCAGAGCTTCCCCGGCCTGGTGTCCAGCAAGCAGAGAGAGATGGAAGAGGGCCGGGGGGCAGAGTGACCCTTACAGTGACCCACCTAAGGGCTCCCAGAGCAGTGTGGGCATCTTGCCCCCTGCCACAACCATCCTCAGACAAAAGTTTAATGACTCGCAACACAGCCCTGTGTTAGACTCAGACAGCGTCCCCTCCGCGTCCCCGGCACCATGTTCCCTCCTGCACGGGTCGGTGTTGCCAGGGGAGAAACCTCAAAGCTGAGTGCTCAGCCTGCTGTCCCCGTCCAGGCAGCAACGAAGCATCCAGACTTTAGAATGACATGAGTCGCCTCACGCCGTATCTTGACCAAAATGGGCCACATAAAAATGCACCTCGGCTAAGTTCTTTCCCAGAAGCTGCCGGGTGCTGAGACCTGCCCTAGTTCAGCTCGGTCGTCCGCACCCCTTGCCCCCTGTGAGCCCGCCCAGCATCTCCACTGTGCCCATTACCTGCCTCGCCGGGTGCCTGTGGATCTGTCCCACCCGGCACTCATCGCACTGGACAAATCTTGCAGAGACGCACAGAAGGAAGGGCCCCAGCTCTGCCCAGCCAGGCAACTCAGCAACTTAGCGAGACCCTGTTTTAAAATTCAAAAAGGAAGGGCTGCAGATGCAGCTCAGTGGAAAGTCCCCCGGTTCCCTCCACAGAGGCTTCTCCCTGAAGGAAAACCCAAGGAGAAGCTCACCGTGTAATGCAGACCGCGGGCGCCGCTCGGCCTCAAGACCAAGCGCCACGGCCGCCCTTGGAGGGCAGGTGAGAGCGGCTGCTGTTCGGCACTCAGCCCAAACATGCTCCAAATCCAGGCTCTGGGCCCTGCGCTCCTCTGCAGGCCTCGTTCCCTTCACTAGCCCTCCCTTCCGCATGGCTCCATTCTGGACTGTCACAGCCTCCCAGGTGACCTTGAAAACAGTGATCTTTCTCCCTGGTGTGGGAATCCAGGGCAAACCAAGGAGCTCGGACGTCCTTCCCTGATCCCCCAGCAGCAGTGAGCTTCCAAAGCAAGGTCTGCAGAGATGTGTAGGCCAACCCTGCTCTGCGTGCTTGCTTTGGTCTGTCCCCCCGTAGGTAATAAGGTCATCCCTGTCCCTAGAACCTTTTGTAATGCTGGGCACTTAGCTCAGTACTTATGTGTTGGATGGGTGGGCAGGTAGATGGGTGAATGAGTGGGTGGGTGGATAGATGGATAAATAGATGGCTGAGTGGAGACTGGGTGGGTGGATGGGCGAATGGATGGGTGGGCAGGTGGGTGTGTGAATGAGTGAGTAGGTGGGTGGGTAGATGGATGGATGAGTGGGCAGTGGTTGAATGAATGAATGGGAGGGTGGGTAGGTAGGTGGGTAGATGGATAGAATATTCAGTTTGCCATTCAGGCAACAATAGCAGCCACAGAAACGCCCAGTATTGCTCTCACAATTGTACTACATTATGAAAATCTCACTCTTTGCCAGCCAGGAATTATTATTCAGCTCTGCCTTCCATCTACAACATAACTGTTTACTCTACCAAAGTGTCTGACGTTTTGACAAAACACACCACACTGCTTACATTGTGGCAGGGGATTGAGGGGGTTTCTGGGAGATTCATTAGTTTACGTTATTTAAAGAAGCCCCCTTGTCTAATCATTGCTCGTGACTGTGGCCCTGGTACTTATAACCAGGAGGATGTGACTCAACCCCAAGGGCAGGGCATGCTCCACTGACACTGGAGCCTGGCAGGGCCGGGGGGAGGGGAGGGTGCCATGCCCAGAGGGATTTAGAGGAGCTAGTGGGCCTGGGGGGACCCTCAGCAGCAGAGCTTCCTGCTGCCAATGCTTACAGTGCTGAAGGATCCATAAGATTAGTCCTATTTTCTACCTGAGAAAACAGAGACTCAGATTAAAATACCTAGCTCAAAATTCCACTGTGAAGTGCGATTGTGACCACACACTTCTAACAGTGCATTGAAAGCGATGCTGTTAGTTACCCATTACACACTCAGCGATGTATCTAGAGGAAGAAGCCCGAAAGACCACCAGACACCACAGCGTCCATGGTGAGAGGGTCACCGGGCTCAGCCCTGGAGAGGGCTGGGGGACATCGGCGGAGGAGCTGTGGCCAGGAGGAGCAGGGGTCTGGCTAATGATGGGCGTCAGTGACCTCCTCAGCAGGGCCACTCCACCAACACAAGGTCCTGGTGGTCACTCTCCCAGCTGTCCCTCAAGGAGCGCATCGCAGGGGCACTGCACCCTCGGGAGGAGGTAACACACACACGCTCGTGCAGCAGGTCCCAAGGCAGTAAGTCTGCCAGCAGGGCCGCCCGCCACTGTCCTTCCCTCAGTCCTTCATTGGGTCTCAAGCTCTCTCGGAGCGACTGCCTGGGGAGAGAATCCCGGGAGGCCAGCCCTGCACTGTATTCCAGCCCTGACCAGTAGCCGAAAGCTGTGGGGCTCCAGCCACAGTCAGCCTCAGTGGGCCTGCACCCATTCTCAAGAGCCAACCACTAATCTCCAGGGACACTCCAGGCCCATCGCAAAACACAGTCATTATTTAAAACAAAATTGTATAAATTTACCACTAAATATATGAAAAACAAGTTTGGAAAGCACTCAAAATCCATCCCTCCCTAACCGTTTTATCTACTACGTCGTGGGGCCATCCACACCTGTGGCACCACGTGGTGGAAATGTTACACGATGGAGCACTGCCACACATCCCTTCCGGGCTCAAGGCAGTGACCGCGAGCTGGTAGCTTAAAATGGGTCATGGTGTTGGCGAGATTTACACCACAGAAACTGGCACATATTATTATGGCCCCTTTTTCCAGAGTCTCTTTTAAGCATTTGCCAGAACCAACAAGAGATGAGTCTGACAGACAATGGAGAAGGTAAATTTATCAAGCAGTCCTAACTTCAGGACATCTCTCCTTGTCCGTGTGGTGTAAAGGGAGAAATAGCTAGAACGCATCGTGGGCAGAGGCTTCGAGGGACAGCTGAGGCCCCGGAAGAAGCATAATGATGATCAGACGAACACAATGGGAAAGAAGATCTGGAATAAGTGCTGAGTGTGTGAACATTTGTGCCCTGTGTAAATGCTCACTAACAGTCTTCACAGAGGAGGAGGCTCTTGGCCCCCGGAAGACATGAAGACCCAACCAACAAGGAAGACTATTGGGGAACTTCTTCCCTCACTGTCAGTCCAGGTTGCTAGGGAAAGGTGGGACCACATTGTGAGGACCTTTGGCCATTCCTTCTTGTCCTGAAAGAAAAATCCACTTTGGTGTGTCAGGAGGTCTCAGGGCTCATGGGATGATCACAAAGACGGAGGGGAACGGGTCAGGGTGGAGTCCCTCACACATCTCCATACTTCTCAAGGGAGAGGGTAGCTCAAGGTCCCAAGGAAACTCACCACAATTCATCCACTCAGAATTGGGTGACACCACTGACACCTCCTTGGTCCTACATTCTCCTCTGCTAAGAATCCCAGGGCATCCTCCAGGGAGGCGCCAAGGACAAGGACCTGCATGGCGAAGCTCTTGGGCGAGCAGCCAGGCTCTAGGCTGTGACCCCACCTCTGAGGGCCCCGTGCAAACCTGCCTTCCCCTCCCGGGACACAGGAGTATTTCTGGGGACCAGTCACAACACTGTGAGTCACCCCGGCCCAGGCTGCCTGTGTTTGTCCCCCCAATCTCAGCACACATGGTAGGTGTGTGGTTGGGGTGAATGTGCTAAGTGGTGGCAGAAGGTTGAACCTCTGGCCTGCACATAAAAGAGAGATCAAAGAGCTCAACTGTGTTTCCCGGGGAGTGGCCACACTTACCACTTCCTGCCATGTGCCCCTCTTTGTCTCTTCACCTAGGAGAGCTACTGAAATTGTCATCTACCATTTTACAGGTAAAGTTTCTTACTGCCCATCCCCTGCCCCAGCTGGATGACAGCCCCGACTTGATCGACCGTGCCCAGGAATGCATTAGTCCGTGGACTCCACACCAACACAGAGGCTTCAAATAATCACTTTGCTCTTGATTTTGTGGGTCAGGAATTTGGGGAGGGTACGCCAAGACTGTGTCACAGAGCCATCCAATGGGTGCCTCAGTTTCCTGGGCTTGTTCTCTGTCTGCACATCCCCCAGGACTCCCACAAGACTGGGGCTCTCCACAGCATGGAAGTTTCCATCCATCTGACCCCTTCCTACAGGACGGCAGCTGCGATGGGGCAAGAAGCCCAAACTGTCCGGTGGAGGGTAACACCAGAGACACATTCTGTGGCCACACAGCCAGGCTCAGGGGTGGGATCCCGCCACAGGTGTGCCAAGTCCACATGCACAAATGGCGTGTGCCATCATCCTTGAAAAACACAACCTGCCCACTGAGTCTTCCGCTTCCTAGGGTGGGAAAGGGCCTGGTGAGGAGACTCGGCTGCCCAACCCATCTTCTCCTTGGTCACCGCCCGCTTCACGACCTCCCCTTCTCCATTCTCCACAGCACACAGCAAGTTGCAACAAGAAAGCCTCGCCATATTCATTGAAGGGGTCTCTCAGCTCCCCGACAGAAACATGGGCATCAGGATCTGTTTGTGTCCTCCGTGAGTTTTCAGCAGCGCCAAAGCCACAGAGATGTCCTGGGAAACCACGCAAACCCAGCATGACCCTTAGTGAGGCTAAGTCAGCGGCTGGCAAATGGGCCTTCTTGACCCCGGAAGTTAGAATCCAGCCGTGAGATATGCAGTCAGAGGGCTCCGCAGCAGGTCCGGTAACTGATGGCAAACGGAATCCAGGCAGACGGCCCTGGGGCGTTATCCATGCCCTGAAACGCCGCTGGGACAGTGACGGGGCAGAGGCCCAGGAGAAACAAAGCTCTCCACCCACACCAACCACCCAGCCAGCAGTTAGGAACCTACAATCGAGGCAGTGCCCCACCCAGCACAGGTCAGCCTGAAGCGATGCCTGTTCGTCCGTGACCAACGGCTCTGCACAGGGCGATGGCCACAAGGTGACACTCTGTGAGCACTGAGGGGCTGCAGAAGCCAGAGGACCTAGCAACAAAACGCTTCCTCACCCAGGAGCAAGGCGCCCCGGCTGTCATCGCTCGCCACAGCCTCCTCCCCAAGGACAGCTGAGAAGCTGGAGTCTGCCCCAGGCACTGAGCAAGCAGAAGTGAGTATCTACAAGGCCGGCAAGGATACGGGACAGGAAGACCTTGGTCTGAGCTTTTTGCAGCCCCCACCAAATTCTTGCATTTAGACAAAGTATGATCAAAAAATACGGTGAATGTTTAAGTTTTAAAAATTTATTACAGTAAAAGATTCATTGCCATGAACCCCTCTCACTTCTAGCCCACTGATCCCTTGTTCCTGCCACTTTCTGCATCTGCAGCAGCTCTGGAGTCCTTGTTCATGAGTGTCACGCTGTCCTGGCCGCCTCGATGTCCTGAATCGATTCAAAACGTTTCCCTTTCATGGTCATTTTGACTTTGGGGAAGAACCAGAAGTCACATGGTGCCAGATCCAGAGAATAAGGTGGATCCAGAGAATAAGATGGATGAGGACACACAGTAATGTTTTGACAAGTTGCCTTTCCTTTGGGTGGCAATGGGCAGCAGGTTTCACCGTATTTTTTATCACATCTAATAAAGACACCATACTGGTGCCCTTGCAAACCAAAATTGTTTATAATAATGGACTTTTGGGGGTCTATGTTTATGCATTACATTTCAGTGTCATATCGATAATCAAAAGGATTGGCTATTAGTCATTTAAGGGATGTAAAAGAAGAGTCCATTGGTCCTAATATAATGTCAGTCACAATTATTATTTTAACATGTAATTTAAATAAATAACTACATTGTCTTGTTCATTACTAAACTCATCAATATTCTAACTGTGGCTATTCCAAGTCTTTTGTCATTCATAGTTTTGATTCTTCTCTGGGGTTTTCACAATCAGATTGATGGGAAAAGAACTCTAACAAGTGCTATTAAAAACTGCTTGATTATCTTCAATAAAATTGATATGACAAAAAAAATTTCCTTGTTCAAAACAGTCATACAAATTAAATTTGGCTTGGTCAGGTTGGATTTGTTTTATATTTTCTTTTTTTAACATCATAACTGTTATCTTAAATTTCTACAAAAATGGGATTGAGGATTTAGCTCAATGGTAGAGTGCTTGCCTAGCAAGTGCAGGGCCCTGAGTTCGATCCCCAGCACCCCCCCAAAAAAAATTCTATGAAAGTACAACTCCCAGCTGGGGATTTAGCTCAGTGGTTAGAGCGCTTGTCTTGCAAGCATAAGGCCCTGAGTTCAATCCCCAGCACAAAAAATATAAATAAATAAATAAATAAATAAATAAATAAATAAATAAAAAAAATACAACTCCCAGCACAGAGAGCCAAGCCAACATTTCTCGATGTTACCATCATTCACAAAACGGGCAAAATTAAACTGAACAATAGACTCCAGGTAAACCTAGCCTAAGAGCTCCACCTTTCAAACTCCGTTGCTGCTCAAATGTGGCAAAAAAGGTCTAAGACACTAACTGTAAGCTTGCAGGCACTCCCCTCCCGCGTGGAACCGGATGAGACACTCAGCCAGAACAGTTCCAGCAGCAAGGGACCGTGAAAAGGGCGATGAGTCAGCTACGCCTTCAGAAAGACCCTCAAAAAGACAGAGGAGATAACAATAAAAACATCAGAGCTGTCAAAATCACAGAGGAATTCCTATATCAGCCCTCCCCGAAGATAAATAAGAGCCAAGAAGTTATAAGGAAGGAGTTTTTATGCATAAGTGCAGGCTGATAACTATCACAGGGGACTCTGCCCAAGTCCTGAGTTTGTCCTGAATGGATTTAAACACACTCTAGCAGACCCACCAGGAAATTTCACCTACAGTCATCGAGCCTCAGGGCTCTCCCTGAGCTTTCCGAAGGCCTTGCCCGGGTCTCTACCACCTTAAAGCCTGATCCCGCAGTTCTAGATCCGCTAACTGCAGCACAGAGTCTTTCTCTGCCTGGCTTTGGGTCGGCAACACTGTTACTATGCCAACCGATCAGGTGTTGCAGACAAGCCATAAATACCCTCAAAGATCAGGCATCCCAATTAAAAGGGCTAATTAGTTGGCCCTCTTGGAAACATACCTGGGGATGGATCGCCTGGTTACTACCCTTTCCTGGCTCATTAGCAAGAATCTGTCTTCCTTTTGTTTGGACCCCCGTCTACTTAATGGTCTCACAAAGTTTATCTCTTAGAGAATCCAACCAATCCGCCTGAAAATCTGCCTGAAAATCTCTCAACTGCTGAAGACTCCAGTGAGGAACGGCTCAATCTGTCTACGTTACAGCCATGTCTGACACCCAACCCACCCCAGCCACGTTGTCACATCCAGACTCCACTCTAGGTCATGAACTCCAGCCCCTGAGCAGACTAATTCTTTCTCTGGTCCCTAAATTAGTCAGGGCAAGAGCTCCATAACTCCCTCCAGGACAGAACGTCGGCTACTCTCAGCTGGAGCAGCTTTAGACAAAGAGGCCACCAGACCCTCAACATCCCACAAAGATTTATAGGGATTGTCTCTCAGGGGGAAGTTGAGGCAAGAGGTAGCTAAGGAAAAGGCTAGAGAAAGAAAGGAGGGTCTGCCTGCTTTGGAGCCCACTTTCTGGGCTAGATCTGAGACATAGGTAACCAAGGAAACAGCTCAGAAAGAAGGGAGGCCGACCTTGGAGTCCATTTTCCTGGCTGGATCCACCTTCTGTGTTAAACATTAGCTCAGGGCCAGGATGTCCAGGTCTAAATACAAGGGGAGAGAGTAACCAGGTAGTTTAGCTTCTGCACAGTAGGTCTCTGGGCATGCGCACAGTGATCTGCAACCCTCAGCCGACCCCACCACTAATCACCATGTCACTGACCACACAGATTTGACCCCTGCAGGCTGTGGATGCCACAATTGGTCCTCCAAGGGCCATAAAAGGTCAGAAATTCTGCTGCCCCCCAGAGAGGCTGAGTCAGGCTGCTCATTGGCAGGAGTCAAACCTCAGACCAAACCTTCAATCCCACCCCAAACCTTCAGGCTTCATTAAAACCCTCAATGCCAAGCGCCCTTGGGCAATACGAGGTACCGCACCCCCAGATGCCAAGCACTGTGCTAAGTCTTTGCATCCTCAGTCCATGGGGACCCTACAACACCCACAAAGCTGGGTTCAGTTGTCCCCCATCTCGAAGATGAGGAAACTCTGGCTCAGAAAGTACCAGGAAGGTGCCCCACGTCTCACAGCCAATAGCCAGAGAGCCAAGTCTCCACCCATGGTCTGATCTGGCAGCCAAGAGGAGTGTCCTCACAGGTAACCCCAGACCCCTCGGACATCTGAAACTAAGATTCCCTTGAGTCCGTTGCCCATTCACTCTGGAATTTCTGGTGCTGTGGGATGGGTCAAAGAACTGGGGGGACGAGACCACTGAGTACACAAGAAAACAGCTTTACTAGCCAGCTAAAACTCAGGCAGCATAACCTCCAACAAAACTGAGGTTTTTACCAACTGAGGGCTTTACACATTCACAGGAACAGTGGGGTCGTCTTGACTCATAACCCTACCAATCTTAGAAAACATTTTGTGGGCCTTGCGTGTGAAAAATGAAAACATTCTTATGTGAAAACATCTCTGGACCACCAGGTTTCATGATCCAGTCTTTTGACCCACCACACTGGAAGCTCTGGATGCCCAAATGGCAGCAACTTATCTATAAAATATCCAGATTTGGGATATGTTTCCAGTAAATCTAACTGTCAAAATGCCTGTCGAGCTCATCTGTCACCCCAAACTAAGAATGTCACCCCAAACTACTAAGTGTGAGGGAATGCTGAACAGCCACTTCCAATTATACTATTAGCAACCTTTGGGTGCTTAGCACCACCCCGAGAGAGATCTTTCAGGTATGATTGAAAGTCATCGTTTCTTCCCTAAAATTGATCTCATGTTAGCTAATTCAGCCTCCAAAATATTATGTACGGCAGGTTAGAAAAGAAGGAAATCTGAGGAAATAAGAGGCAGCCTCCTGATCCCTAAGCCACAGTGGCCAGGGACAGTGAGGTGGGCCGGCACAGGACGCACCTTAAAGTTGCTTTTAAATGAATCACCAATGCCTCATATTTTTCTTTGCTTTGTTTTTATAACATGTCAGCTTAAAAGGAGAGCACTGTTTTTAATTTTCCAGAGTTTGTAGATCCAGTTTCAGTGTTCAGTAACTAAAGGCAGAAGGCAGGGCTTTCAGCAAAATGGTGTCCAGCACCAGGCATGGTGGCACACACCTATAATCCTAGCACATCAGGAGGCTGAGGCAGGAGGATGGTAAGTTTCAACCCAACCTGTGCAACTTAGCAAGACACTGTCTCAAAGTTTAAAATAAAAAAGCGGGGTCGCGAGGTAACTCAGTGCGAAGGCTCCTTTTCGAACCCCAGTACTAAAAAAAAAAAAAAATTGGTGTCCTGAGATCCAAAATAGCTTAAAATACAGTTGTGTGTTGCTTAACAATGACAATGTGTTCTGAGAAACATGTTGCTAGGCAACTTTGCAGTTGGATGAACATCATAGGGTGCACTGACACAAACCAAGGCAGCTGGGTGACATGATCCTAGGAGACCCCTATGTACAGGAGGTCTCTCCTTTCCTGAAACTCATGGTGCAGCCTAGGACTGTACGAATGTAGGAACATGATATTAACACCACCAAGAATGACATCAAGTAAGATAGAAACCATGAGTTTTTCTCAGAGATGAAAAGGTAACACAGGGGAGGGGCACCCACCCCTGGAAAAACCACCAAACTGCCCCCTCACCCCAAGGTCGCTCCAGGCATCATTTATTTTCAATAGTTTAAATGTGGGAAAGGGCAAGACCATGTGCTATGACAGTTGGGCCACACAGCAGAAGAGCTCTTGGGGACATAAGGACGTCTGACTTAATCCAGCGAGGTGGTTAGTGGTGAACTCCGCATTAGCAGGGACAACTTCAACCTCTAGTCTGAGAGATGGCTCTGGACCACACTTTGTCAGAACTTTATCAGTGCTGTCAAATTCAATTCTTCTGCAGACATCAGGGGCAAGTATAATTGTTACATGAGGAAATAGAGGCCCAGAGAGACACAGCTAGGATGCAAGAGCTTGGGTGGGACCACCCCACCCTGTGCCATCACTGCCACCGAACCTGCACCCCCATCCTTTCTCCCCAGTGAAGGAGAAACCTAGGCTAGATGTGCAACCGTCATCCATGTTCTTCTGGGTTGAATAATTCACTTCCTCCAGGGCTGGTTCAAGCAGCTACATAACCAAAAGACCGAAAGACCAAAAAACCAGAGGAGGAGGTGTGGGGCACCAAAGGGAATGTGTGGAGTGAGGAGAAGAGGCACTAGGCTCATGCCTGCATCTTTCCCCCACCGGCCTGATTTTCACCCCCTTGATCGCCCCTTCCTTCAAACAAAGCCTGAGTCACAATAGGCTACTTTTGTCCAACCCAAACAGTGAATCAAGTAGCACTTAGAGAGTTTTGTAGACCTTTGTTCACCAAGCCCAACTAATGTATCATCAGCCTGCTTCTGCTGGGGAAACTGAGGCGTGGAGAGTTACTATAACTTTTCCTCGCTGGGGATTTAAGACCAGGTAGGCTGGCTCATCTTCATTTGCACCCACTGTGCACTTCTGTGCCTTATGTATCTGCAGAACACAGTTAGGCCTCTGAGGAGAGTGGACTAAAACTCTGGTTCTTAATGTGTGGTCCCTGGACCAGCAGCACCAGGAACCTGTTAGCAATGGTAACCCTCAGGCCCATCACAGATGACTGCTCAGAAGCTGTGGCTCCCGGGAGGAAGCCCAGCGACCTGTGTTTGGCGAGGCCTCCAGGTGGTTCCAGGGCCTGCTGACCACACTGAGAATTGCAAGTCTAAGTGGGCTCTAAGGTCTTTTCCAGAACTGAGCTAAGAAGGAAGGGAGATGCCAAAGAGTCAGAGAAGCAAGAGGTGAAACAGGTGAGCAAAAGAAGGCACTTTCTTTTTTTTCTTTTTTTTTTTTTTTTGTGATACTGGGGACTGAACTCAGGGACTTTTGTACTGAGCTACCTCCCCAGCCGTTTATTTAAAAAAAATTTTTTTTTTATCTTGAGATAGGGTCTTGCTAAGTCACAAAGTGGCCCAGACTGAGCTTGAACCTGTGATGCTCCTGCCTCAGCCTCCCACAGTGCTGAAGTTACAGGCGTGCTCCACCATACCTGGCTGTGGGGTGTCCCCCAAAAATTCATGTGCTGGAAGTTCGTCCCTGATGTGGAGGTGTTGGGGTAGGTGGAAACCTCAAAGTGGGGCCTAAAGAAGGTGGAGTCATGGCGGGTCCACCCTCATGAATGGATTCATGTTCTCTGCTGTATTCTAATGCAGCGAGTGGCCTCACCAGGACGCTGGCGCTACCCTGTTTGGACGAACTCATTGAACAGCAGGTTTGAAGATCGGCCAGTTGAGATTATCCAGGCTGAAGACAGAAACCTGGCTGAGTCAGTTTGCACTTACGCCAAGTACCACAGAGTGTGTGGCTTAAACAACAAACATTTATTTCTCACAGTTCTGGAGACCAGACATCCAAGGAAAAGAGGTTAGTGGGGTCCTTTCTTGGTGAGGGCGCTCCTCCTAGTTCACAGACGGCTACACACCTGCTCTCCCCAGCCAGGGCAGAGACCATTCTGGTGCCTTTGTTTCCTTATAAGGACATCAACCCCATCATAGTGGCCCCAGGCTTGTAACTTCACCAAACACCATGACTCCCAAAGACCCCACCTCCACATAGCTTCACAATGGGGAGTAAGTCTTTGACATACTAACTTAGGGCAGGATCACAAACATGAAGTCCAGAGGAGAAAGAAAAAGGTACTTCCTGAGTAATGAGCAGAGATCTCTGGGACACCATCCATCAAGCAGACAGAAATAATCACTGTGCAGTAAGTTCCAGAAGGCATTTTCTGCCACAGGACATTTGTACCTACCGCTCTTTGCCTGAGCTGCCCTTCCTTTACACACCAGCCTGGCTCACTCACTTCGCTCTTGCAGGTCTCTGCTCCGATGGCATCTCCATCCTGAGGAATTCCCTGACTTCCCTGCAACACTCCCAGTCCTCCTCCCCTGCTCGGCCCTTCTGCCCCGACACACACACACACACACACACACACACACACACACACACAGGTTAAGTTCCAGGAAGGCTAAGTGACTGCTCCGGGGTCACTGTCACACCCCAGCCGCTGGAGCCCTGGCTCCCTACCCGCGCTCAGCAAAACCTCTTCGAATGAATGAATTCTATCAGCCACAAAAATATCTTTGATCCAGCACAGTCACTCCTGGGAATTTCGGCAAGTGATTCGAGAAAAGAGACGAGCTATATGGACGCAAAGCTTCATCGCCAGAGAGTCACATTTGTCAAATCATTTCACCTAGGGCAGAGAGGAGGTTCCTCATGAAAAAAATCAGTGTAAGTCATTCGAATGTTTAGGAAGAGTTCCTAGGAAGAGAGAGTTTTGAACAGAACCCCGAAGGAAGGGGCAGATTGGGTTCAGCAGAAGAACGATGCTGGCCAAAGGCCCGGAAAGAACAGGCGCTGACAGTGAGCCCTGAGGGACAGCAGTTCAGGACCGGGGAGCATCTGGGGGGCGACCTGAGACACGCCTGAAATCCAGCTTCAACACAATAAATACTGGAGAACCTCAAAACATTATAAATGGGATGTTTGCATCTTACAAAAACCGTTTCACAATACCATTCCTGCAAATGCAAACGATCCCTCAGATTGGCTGTTACTGCGCAGGAGAGTCATGTTGCAGCTCCCAGCAGATCCCGTCAGACACACGCCCACGGGGCTCCCACCTCCACGGGCGGATCGGCAAGAGCAGGCGCCCTGTCTGGTGAACAGCTCCACGCCCGTGACGGATCCGTATCTCATTATCTGAAGTTTGTCAGCGTGTTTGCAATTCTGTCAGAAAAGATTTGAGAGTCATTTCAACAGAAAGAATGAAAAGTGCTTCCCGTAGGTGAGAAAAGTCCTCAGACAGGAAGGCATTTCAGGCAAAAATATTTAAGAGCATGTGCTCAATGACAATGACAATGATGACAACAATAAAGACAACACTGTCAGGACACGGGCTACACTGATCAAAGGATATTGAGGGGCTCTGTCTGAGGTGACAAGCAAAGTATTTAGGCACACATAAGTCTGCATAGCGCACGGGGATTTACAGACACTGATGCACGTGCTCAAACAAATCTTTGTGAGGTCCTGCAATGCCTGGTACAGCACTGAGCCTGAGGTCGTGTGGTCTGTGTCCTCATGGAGCCCCCAAATCACAGTCTTGGTGTTCAGCAAGTGCTAGAGAAATAAAAGTTGTACAGGTCCAGCTGGGCGTAATCCCAGAACTCTCCCAGAACAGGAGGTACAAGTCTGAGCCCAATCCACGTGACTTAGCAAGTTAGCAAGACCTTGTCTCAAAAAAATAAATCAATAAATAAATAACTAAGGCATAGGGATGTAGCTCAGTACAAAGGACCAGAGTTCAATCCCGAGGATACACAAAAAGTTGTACAGGTCCAAATATCTTTTATCTGAGACCATCAAGTACCTTGGATTTCCAAAAGGCAACCAGGTATACGGACCTATTTCACAGCAGCCCCAGTAAGGTCCACACGGCACACACATTAGCATTTGCACAGCAAGCACAAATACCCGGTGTGAAATACAGACCATAAATAGCCCAAGGTCAGATCAAGGTTCTGCTCCAGAATGGATTTGCTGCCAAGTTCTAGGATATTTTCTGCTTCCAGAGCCTTTAAATATTAGGCTCATAGAGAAGGGACGATGGGTGGTGAAAACAACTTCCGCTCCCAGAGAAGCTTGAAACTATTGGAAAGAGAGACTGTGTGGCTAGCAGCACTCAACAGAATCACAGGAGGCCATTGTGTCAGACTTCAAACCGGGGCGCACTGATCAGACTAAAAATCAAAATGGAGTCACCCATGCCAAAGTTTCACACCATCAAACCACAACTAAATTGTTATTTAACCTTTTGAGAAATCAGGAGAATGAGTGCTAACAGCCACATTTCCCAAACAGCCAATAGGCATAGCAGTAAAATTCCTTCTGGTTTGTTTTTCTTTTTCCCTTCTGGTTTCATACCTACATCCTTTAATCCTTACTGAAAGTAAACCGGTGCTAACTAATCAGTTATTTTTCCACTATTCTCTCTCTCCAGCCCGGCCTCACAAGGAAAGTAACTCTGAAGCGACTGACCTGCTTTGTCCTCTTTCATGTCTACTTCCTGCAGCCCCTCCCGGTCCATCAAACCAGCCTCCTCTGCTTGGTCCATGGGAACACCTGTTCTACGGAGCAAAATGTGGCCTGACTCTAAAATATAAAGACAAATAAGATCTTCCCATCGCTGCAGCTGATTCTTGATGGCAGTAAAGAGGTGGGATCACAGGACCTAACGCACTGAGACCCTCCATCCCAGACGGTGCATGGAATTTACACACAGCGCCCGAGTGACAGAAGAGGGAGAGAAACATCTGAAATTTATGATGATGACCAACCAGAACCTCTTCAGAGCGAGAGTCACTGGAGATCCACGCCAGAGTGGCACGGAGGTGTGGTGCTCCAGAGGGAAGATCCAGATGTGCTCAGGAAAGAAACAAGGCCAGAGCAGGGGCAGCCAGCTAGCTTGGGGAGAAGCCCTCACACGGTGCCAGCAGCAAGCATCCAAGCGACTAAGCCACAGAGTCCGCAACCCCAAGCCTACAAAATCCTCAGTAAACTCTCCACCTCTCACTAAAATGCTAGAGTCGGATTTAAGTCCGCCACACATTGAACTCTCAGGGCTGGCTCCAAAGAAGATGTGACCCAAGAAGAACACAGCCCTGGGGTCGGCGTACCACCTGGGATGCCCATGTCCTACCTCCTGCATCCCAGGTTGGTCCCACAATCTACATCACAGTGTGACTTCCACGGCAGGAGCCCCTTGCTGGAGAAATGATTGGCAAATGTACTTCAGAACATGCAGATTTGGCATTGTTTTCTAATGTGAGGATACCTAAGTGAGTTTACCAGTAATTATGCAACAAACCTAGGCCATCTGGTCAAATGAAAGCTAAGGAGGATGGTCTCGACACAGCATTGTTGGAGCCCTGCACGAAGATTAACTCATTAATCCTCACAACTATCCCACCAGGAAGGTGTCACTAATACTTCCATTTCACAGATGAGGAATGACTTGGGGGAGCATGCCAGGATTTGTATTCTGGCATCCATGATATTAACTGATACACCAAACTACAGGAAGGAAAGGAGGCATCAACTAGAACACTTTTCCTGTGATAGTATTATTGTTGGATCTAAAATGTCCCCCAAGACACTCATGTGTTCAGAATCAATGGGCTTTTGCAAAGTGACTGGATCACAAGATCTCTCTCTCTCCCCCATCTCTCTCTCCCCACACACACCCTTCCCGGCTGCCAGGAGGTGAGCAGCTTTCTTCCACCACACCAGAAGCAACAGCACCAAGCAACCATGGACTGAAACCTCTGAAGCCATGAGCCAAAATAAACCCTCTCCCCTTTCACTTGTTAGTCTCAGGTACTTTGTCACAGCAACAGAAAGCTAACTAACACAGAAGACAAGATAATCTTCTCAGCTATGAGTCCTTTATACATAAACGCCTGTTTCCTGTGACAGGAAACACAGCACACATATGACAACAATCCTTTAGGAATGGCCTTTGGTAGGCTTCTTAGGGACTCAGCCATGCACTTAGCATCAGCACTCAGGTGTGTTTAACCCTTGGAAAGTGACCACAGCACTCTCCCCAGTATGGTGCCTGGGTGATTCCGATGTGCTGACGGCCGGCCCATCACCACCATCCCTCACAGTAACCCAGCAAGCCAGCATCCTCCTGCCATCTGGGAAAAGCAGGTCATCTGCAGGGACAAACATACACAGGACCTGTGCACCATCCCAAGCTATAGTGGTCATGCACACCCAGTCGGACCCTTTGGAGTTGCTTTGCAGCACACATATTCACATGGGATGAGGATGGCCTCGCCTCCACTCACACACCCATCCAACCTTTCTACTCGAGTACAAGGAGAGCAAAGGCTCCCACAGTCTACCCCTCACATGGCCTGCTCTCAGCAAACAGGGTAGAGTCAGAACCTCAGTGTCAGCACCGTGAACGTCCAGAAATCTGCCCTGCTGCTCATCAGAAGACACTTGGCACAAAAAGTTCTTATGGGGAGGCCAAGAGTCTGTCCCCGCAGAGGCCGCAACATGGCTGGGAGCTCAGGTCTG